>SJYQ01007042.1:66350-101607 GCA_006410935.1 Redunca redunca
TGATTTATGTCAGAGAGTGTTTTGCCTATGTTCTCCTCTAGGAGTTTTATAGTTTCTGGTATCACATTTAGATCTTTAATCCATTTTGAATTTATTTTTGTGTATGGTGTTAGAAAGTGTTCTAGTTTCATTCTTTTACAAGTGGTTGACCAGTTTTCCCAGCACCACTTGTTAAAGAGATTGTCTTTTCTCCATGGTATATTCTTGCCTCCTTTGTCAAAGATAAGGTGTCCATAGGTGCATGGATTTAGAAATGGAATACCAGACCACCTGACCTGCCTCCTGAGAAATCTGTATGCAGATTAAGAAGCAACAGTTAGAAATGGACATGAAACAATGGACTGGTTCCAAATTAGGAAAGGAGTACATCAAGGCCATGTATTGTCACTCCACTTATTTAACTTATATGCAGAGTACATTATGTGAAATGATGGGCTTGATGAAGCACAAGCTGGAATCAAGATTGCTGGGAGAAATATCAATAACCTCAGATATGCAGATGATACCAATCTTATGGCAGAAAGTGAAGAGGAACTAAAGAGCCTCTTGATGAAAGTGATAAAGGATAGTGAAAAAACTTGTTTAAAACTCAACATTCAAAAAAAAGAAGATCATGCCTTATGGTCCCATCACTTCAAGGCAAATAGATGGGGAAACAATGGAAACAGTGACAGACTTTATTTTTTTTTGGTCTCCAAAATCACTGCAGGTGGTGACTGCAGTGAAATTAAAAGACTCTTGCTTCTTGGAACAAAAGCTATGACAAACCTAGACAGCATGTGAAAAAGCAGAGACGTTACTTTGCTGACAAAGGTCCGTCTAGTCAAAGCTGTGGTTTTTCCAGCAGTCAGGTATGGATGTGAGAGCTGGACCATAAAGAGCACTGAAGAACTAATGCTTTTGAGCTGTGGTCCTGGAGAAGACTCTTGAGAGTCCCTTGGACTGCAAGGAGATCCAACCAGTCCATTCTGAAGGAGATCAATCCTGGGATTTCTTTGGAAGGAATGATGTTGAAGCTGAAACTCCAGTACTTTGGATACCTGATGCGAAGAGTTGACTCATTGGAAAAGACTCTGGTGCTGGGAGAGATTGGGGGCAGGAGGAGAAGGGGATGACAGAGGATGAGATGGTTGGATGGCATCACTGACTCAATGAACATAAGTTTGAGTAAGGTCTGGGAGTTGGTGATGGACAGGGATGCCTGGTGTGCTGTGTCCATGGGGTCACAAAGAGTTGGACAGGACTAAATGACTGAACTGAACTGAACTGAACTGGGAGCAGCTTGGAGGTCTGAGCTCTGTGTTTTGCCCTCGTCTTGATCCAAATAGTAGTGGTGGAGGGGTGGAGTCTGACACCAACTGAGAACAGGGAATGTAAGGTCATGGGTTAGAGACAAGTTATGCCCCAGGTGCATGAAGGAACCTGGGAAGAACAGTGTATTAGTCTGCTTGAAAAGTGAAAGTGAAGTTCCTCAGTTGTGTCCAACTCTTTGCGACCTTATGGCCTGTCAGGCTCCTCCGTCCATGGGATTTTCCACTCCAGAGTGGGTTGCCATTTCCTTCTCCAATTAGTCTGATTGGACTGTTTGAATAAAGGGCCACAGATTGAGTGGCTACAACAACAGAAATGTATTGTCATACAGTTCTGGAGGCTAGACGTCTGAGATCAAAGATGTCAGAAGGGTTGGTGGGAGAGATCGTGTTCTATGCCTCTCTTCTAGCTTCTGATGGCTTGCTGGCAATCTTTGGTGTCCCTTGGTTTGTAGAAACATCATCTGATTTCTGCTTTCATCTTCACATGTCTTTGTCCGTGTGTGTGTGTCTGTGTTTAAATCTGCCTGTTTCGTCAGGACGCCAGTCATATTGGATTGGGGCTCACTCAACTCTAGTATGTCCTCACCTTAACTAATTACATGTATTAGTAGAATTGTTATTCTACTTCCAAATAAGGTCATAGTCTCAGGCCCTGTGGGTTAGAACTCCAATATACAAATTTGGGGGAGGGGGACAAAATTTAGCCCATAATAAATAGGGATACCCAAGTTTAGAAAATGAGCTGTACAACTATGGAAGACAGTAGGGAGAATCCTTAAAAAACTAGGAATAAATCTATCATATGACCCAACAATTCTACTACTGGGCATATACCCTGAGAAAAACATGATTGAAAAAAGCACATGTACTCCAGTGTTCAGTGCAGCACTATTTACAATAGCTACAACATGGAAGCAACCTAGATGTCCATCAACAGATGAATGGATAAAGCAGCTGGGGTACATATGCACAATGGAGTATTACTCAGTCATAAAAAGGAACGCATTTGTGTTAGTTCTGATGAGGTGGATGAACCTAGAGCCTATTATACAGAGTGAGATAAGTCAGAAGGAGAAAAATATCATATATTAATGCATATATATGGAATCTAGAAAGATGGCACTGATGAACTTATTTGCAGGGTAGCAGTGGAGATGCAGACACAGGAGACAGACGGCGGACACAGAGCAGGAAGGAGAGGGTGGGACCAGTGGAGAGAGCAGCGTGGAAACATGTGCATTACTGTGGGTAACATAGCCCGCCAGTGGGAGTGTGCTGTGTGACCCAGGGAGCTCCAGCCAGCGCTCTGTGGCACCCTAGAGAGGGCATGGAGGGAGGCTCAAAGGGAGGGTCTTATGCATACCCATGGCTGAGTCATGCTGGCGTATGCAGAGACCAACACAGTATTGTGAAGCAATCATCCTACAGTTAAAAAAGAAAAAAGAAAATGAGCTATAGGGATATCCCCCCACCCCCCATGGTATTTCCTGCCCCTCCCCTCTCACTGCAAAACCTCTGTATCTTCCCCAAGGCAGGTTTATAAACTGTAAAGCAGACAGTATAATTATGCATTGACTACAAGCTAAACAGACAATTAACATTAATTCAATATCAAAGGTACATTAGCATCAGAAATGGGTGTATAAATGAAAAAGCTTACACCCAGAGAAATAAAGTAGTAAAGAAAGTAGAACTTTAAAAGTCAAAGGAGATGAGGGAGACTACCACATCCACAAAACAAGAACAGGTGGTTATGAAAAAAGTGAATGAAGAGACATTGGCAATGGGAAACTCAGTATATAGTTGGACAATAAATAGGCAAAGCTGAAGAGTGTCTCATGATTAGAAGACTCAGTGGAGAAAATGTGCTAGAACCTTATTGCTCAAAGTGTGGTCCACAGGCTGGCAGCATTAGCATCACTTGGAAGCTTGTTAGAGATGCAGCTGGTCTCAGAATCAGAATCTGCACTGAACAAGATTCCCAGGCAATGTGTATGGCTATTACAGTTTAAGAAGCACTGGACTAGAACACAAAGGGATAATGAAATGGAAAAATTAAAGAAAAGTTGACACATAAGATATGTTCTGAAACGCAAACATTCCTCTACACAGAGGTTCCAGAGAGAAAGAATAGAGAGAAATAAGGGGAGGTACTGTGGGACAGCTAAGAAATTTCCATAGCTGGTCACCAATATAAATTCAGAAAAGAGTCATAAGAGTGTCTAAAAAATCAAAACCAAAATTAAAGCAAAGAAAAAAAATAAACTTTTTGTCTACAAAGGGATGAGAACCAGATGACATCAGTCTTCTCATTAACAAAATTTGTATAAGAAATGGACCAAAGCCTTCGAAAATAACAGGAATAAAATAATAATGCTGAGTCTAAGATTTTCTACCCAGGTAATATATATCAATTTTGTGTGAAAGCAGAGTAAGTATATTTTGAGTACAGAAGGACTCAAGAAATCTATTGTACACAGTGCCTCTCTGGGAGAATTAATAAGAGATTACTTCCAGCAAGAAGAATGAATCCAAGATTGCCTTTCTCCTAATGCAACACAGGTGTGAGGCTCAACCTGAGGCTCAGGAAATTTGCGTAATCTGCCTAAGATTTCACAGCTCAGAAGTGTCAGGGCTGGGACTTAAAGTCAGGTCTTAGTGGTTCCAATGGCTTTAGAGCTTCCATCCTCTCAGCAGTTCCTCACCAGAAGCCTCTGTGGACTTTGCCCCAAATGCAGAGCTACAGGATCAGCCTTTGGGGGTTAGGCTCAGGCCTTGTGCTGTTGGAGATCCAGAGAATGTTCTAAAGGAGTCTCCAGGTATAGTCTGGGGAAGCTGTCTGTCATTCTAAAAAGAGATCAAGTGGCTTGGGTTCCTGGGAGATGCTGAGTAGAGGTGGTGCTGTGGCCTTGGGTTCTGGATAGGCTGAGCTGGGGTGTGGGAACACATGTTCACTGAAGCAGTGACAAAGGCAGGACAACAAGCATATTGCAACTCACCCGTCCACTTGGCAGCCATCTGCCCAACATAGTTGGTAGATTTCATTCTTGGGAGTTCTGGCAGCTTGCTTGCAAACTCTAGGACTTTGGGGCACCCTTGAAGGCAGTAAAACTCTAAATGTCTTATCTGCTTGGGCTGCCTTAACAAGATACCACAGACTGGGGAGGCTTAAGAAACAGAGATTTACTTTCTCACAGTCTGGAGGCTGGAAATCGGAGATCAGGGTGCCAGCAATGGTGGGGTTGTGGTGATGGCCCCCCTCCAGGCCTGCAGACAGCTAAGTGCCTTCTCACTGTGTGCTCACAATGGCCCTTTGTCTGGGTGTGCTTGGAGAGAGACTAAGTGAGCTCTCGGAGTCTCTCCTCATAAGGGCACTAATCCCGCTATGAGGGTCCTGCTCCTATGACCTCATCTAACCCCAATTACCTCACCAAGGCCCCCTCTCCAAATACCAGACACTGGGGCTTCACTATGTGAATTTTAGGGGAACACAAACATTCAGTTCATAACACTAAGTGTCCCTGAATTGTCAGGGACAATTTCAGTTCAGTAATCACTGCAGTTGTGACACCCAACTGCACCAGCAAAATTGCCCTCCTTTCTTCCACCTGCCCTTCAGCTGTCTTTTGGTGCTGCCTCTCCCTGTGTGTGATTCACTGCGTGGCCAAGCTCTCTGGTCTGGGCACAAATAGAGTTCTCCTTCTTCTACACATGCATAGTCTTCCTTTGGTGCCTGCCTGGCGCCATGTTGCTGCCACCTCTTAAAGGACTCAGAGAGCTCAGGTCTCAGTGAACAGGATGGCCTGACTGTGCATCTTCCACACACAGGGTATTGCTCAAGACTGCATCTCCCATGGAGGGCTTGCAGCTGTCCAGGGTGTGAAGTGCCTCAGCTGAAAAACTCCATCTAGATTTCCAAAGATGGCTCTGCGGGGGAGAGGGGATACTGGGTGTGATTAGACGCCAAGCTTGCAGAAGTCTGTCCAGGCTTTATTCTGCTGTTTTGTCTGGCTCTGTGTCTCCGTGTGTCTGTGTGTGAAAGTCCTGCTGGTTACAAACCTGGGCTATTATTTGGAGCTTTGAGGCTGGGGAAGAATTTCCTTTCTCGATCTTGTTGGGAGCCTTGTTGGGAGTATATGAGCCTGAGACTAAAGTTGAACTGAAATGAAATCGAGGAGTTTATTCTTGGCAAAAATTCATTTGCCTCTTCCTTGAGAAGGGGTTAAAAACAGAGCTTTGTGGATGCTAAAAATTCTTGTAAAACCTGTTTTTAATGATACAAGTGTAAATTAATGAGAAAAAAATGCATAATATTTTCTTTCCTAGACTATGAAAAGAAAATAAAAAACTGTAAGAAAGGTCTGTGGGGAAATGAAATTGTGTGTGTAGTGCTGGCCTTTTTCTGGGTAGCTCAGGGACTGTGCCCCGGGCTGCTCTTGCCTTGCTCAGCAGAGGCTTGTTGAGGGCTGCTAAGGCCCCCCTCCCAGGGCAGCAGGGCTCTCTGGTTCCCTGGCCCTTCTGCATCCGTGGATGTTGCTGCTGTTTGTGCCGGAGGTGACCGTGGACAGATGGTGACGGGCAGCATTCTGGTGTCCTCCATGACCTTACAGGAGGTTACTTTCCCAAGGAGATGTGCAATCTTAATGAGCCTCAGACTTGAAACCTAGACTTAGACAAAAGGCAAGCACCCTACCATGAGGCTTTCTCTCCTGTGAATTGGGAGCTAGAGACATCCCCGATGTTTTCCCTTTGGGCCTGGCAGTGTGTGATGTTCACCCCAATCTTCCTGCAGGGTGATTGCCCCTTCCCTCTGAGACCCCAAAGCCTTCTCTTGCTGGTGTTTGAAGCCTTCTGTGTCAGCCTCTCTCTATTTTTCTGATCTGGTCTTTGCTGTACCTGCTACCTTGATTTCTTGGATACCTGTTGGATATTGCTTACCTGAAAAGGATAGCTGCAGCGGCTCCCCGGGAAGAGTTCATGCCAGATAACCAATTACAAAAGAGATTTATATGTGACAACCTGGATGGGAGGGAAGTTTGAGGGACAATGGATATGTGTATATGTATGACTGAATTCCCTTACTGTCCATCTGAAACCATCACAACATTGTTGATCGGCTATACTCCACTATAAAATAAAAAAAGTTTTAAAAAATAAAAAAAAAAGAAAAGAGATTTACCTGAGGGCCCTTTTTGATAAGCTGTCAGCATTCTAATGAGATAATCAGAAGAGAGAATTGGACCTTGTCAATGAATCTCTCCTTTGCCCTTTGCAACCTAGAATTTGGGAGTCTGAAATCCAACATTTAGTTAGCTTAGCTTTTTAAAAACAATTAATTTTTTAAAATTGAAGTAAAGATCCATATAGTCAAAGCAATGGTTTTCCCAGTAGTAATGCATAGATGTGAGAGTTGGACCATAAAGAAGACTGATGGCTGAAGAACTGATGCTTTTGAATTGTGATGCTGGAGAAGACTCTTGAGAGTCTCTTGGACTGCAAGATCAAACCAGTCAATCCTACAGGAAATCAACCCTGCACATTCATTGGAAGGACTGATTCTGAAGCTGAAGCTCCAGTACTTTTGCCACCTGATACGAAGAGCCAACTCTTTGGAAAGACCCTGGTGCTGGGAAAGATTGAAGGCAAAAGGAGAAGGGGATGACAGAGAATGAGATGGCTGGATGGCATCACTGACTTGAACGACATGAGTTTGAGCAAGCTCTGGGAATTGGTGATGGACAGGGAAGCCTGGGGTGCTGTAGTCCATGGGGTCGCAGAGTCCATCATGACTTAGTGACTGAACAAAAACAATAACAAAATAGTTGATTTACAATATGGCATTAATTTCTGAGGTATAACAAAGTGATTCAGTTATATATACATACATATATATATATATACACATTATTTTTTGTTATATATATATACTTTCTATTTTTGTTTTAATTTATTTTTTAATTGAAGAATAATTGCTTTACAGACTTTTATTGTTTCTTATCAAATTTCGAATATGAATCAGCCATAGGTATACATATGGCTCCTCCTATACATTCTTTTTTAAAAAATTATTCTTTTCCATTGTAGTTTAGACTTAATTTTTGTTCTCTCTGTGTCTGTCAGGGCTCCAGTACCTATTATAACTGAGCTGAAATGTTGGCCCATCAGTAGCCATCTCAGAAAGAAAGCAGCTGGTTCTGAGGGCAGGGTGTTCAGGAGCTGGGTAGAGGCTGGCCTGTGGGGGTGGGACCAGCACGGCATGGGGGCAGACATCGGTCCCAGACTGCTACTTTGTTGTGTGCTCTTGGCCATTTCCCTAACCTCTCTGAGCCTTGGTACCCTCCTGTCAGGAAGGCTTTGTAATACCTGCCTTGCAAAGTTAAGAGTATAATAACATAACACACAAGAAAAAGATTTTAGGGAGGACCAGTTTTAATATTGCAAAATGTAAAAGACTATAAAGGGAACCTGATTTGATTTGAGGAGGTTTTGGAATGACAACAGTTTCAGCAAAGGAGAGATATGACAAATTATCTCCTTTCTGTGTTGGGATTTTCTCTGAAGCCTGGTGCTCCTTGTCTTGAGAGTTTCTGTCCTCTCCTATAGGACAGATTTTAAGTTGCTTAATTTCAGTTGTAGATGTACTGAAGGTACACTGGATATGTTTCAGTTAAGCTGAGAGAATAAACGATCACCCTCTTCCCTTGTACTGGGAGGTGAGAGTGGCTGACATTGTTGCCTGCAGGCAAGAGGCTTTAGGAAGCTGGGCTGGGTTCACCTACCCAGGAAGTGAGTATTTCTCTCAGGGTAATAGCAATACCAAAGAAAGGTAATGCCGTGAATGTTCAAACCACTGTACAATTGTGCTCATTTCACATGCTAGCAAGATAATATTCAAAATCGTTCAAGCTAGGCTTCAGTAGCATGTGAACCCAGAAATTCCAGATGTACAAGCTGGATTTAGAAAAGGCAGAGGAAACAGAAATAAAATTGCCAATATTTCTTGGATCATAAAGAAAGCAAGNCTGCTGAGTTTTCCAAATTTGCTGGCATATTGAGTGCAGCACTTTCACAGCATCATCTTTCAGGATTTGAAACAGCTCAACTGGAATTCCATCACCTCCACTCACTTTGTTCGTAGTGATGCTTTCTAAGGCCCACTTGACTTCACATTCCAGGATGTCTGGCTCTAAGTGAAGATCACCAAAGTGATAATCACCATTGTGATTATCTTGGTCGTGAAGATCTTTTTTGTACAGGTCTTCTGTGTATTCTTGCCACCTCTTCTTAATATCTTCTGCTTCTGTTAGGTCCATACCATTTCTGTCCTTTATCGAGCTCATCTTTGCATGAAATGTTCCCTTGGTTTCTCTAATTTTCTTGAAGAGATCTCTAGTCTTTCCCATTCTGTTGTTTTCCTCTATTTCTTTGCACTGATTGCTAAGGAAGGCTTTCTTATCTCTCCTTGCTATTCTTTGGAACTCTGCATTCAGATGCTTGTATCTTTCCTATTCTACTTTGCTTTTCGCTTCTCTTCTTTTCACAGCTATTTGTAAGGCCTCCCCAGACAGCCATTTTGCTTTTTTGGTCTTGATCCCTGTCTCCTGCACAGTGTCACAAACCTCTGTCCATTGTTTATCAGGCACTCTATCTATCAGATCTAGGCCCTTAATTCTATTTCTCACTTCCACTGTATAATCATAAGGGATTTGATTTAGGTCATACCTGAATGGTCTAGTGGTTTTCCCTACTTTCTTCAATTTATGTCTGAATTTGGCAATAAGGAGTTCATTATCTGAGCCACAGTCAGCTCCTGGTCTTGTTTTTGTTGACTGTATAGAGCTTCTCCATCTTTGGCTGCAGAGAATATAATCAATCTGATTTTAGTGTTGACCATCTGGTGATGTCCAAGTGTAGAACCTTTTCTTGTGTTGTTGGAAGAGGGTGTTTGCTATGACCATAATACCACTCTAATGGCAGAAATTTAGAGGAAATAAAGAGCACAATTGTACAGTAGTTTAAACTTTCTTTGGCATTGCCCTACTTTGGGACTGCTGCAATCCCTAGAGAAACTGGAACTTCCTGGGCAGTTAAACCCAGCCCAACTAGAGAGCTTTTTGATGAGGGTGAAAGAGGAGAGTGTAAAAGCCAACTTGATATCCAACATGCAAAAAACTAAGACCGTGGCATCTGGTCCCATCACTTCATGGCAAATAGAAGGGGAAAAAGTGGAAACAGTGACAGATTTTATTTTCTTGGGCTCCAAAATTACTGCAGATGGTGACTGCAACCATGAAATTAAAAGATGCTTGCTCCTTGGAAGGAAAGCTATGACAAACCTAGGCAGTTATTGAAAAGCAGAGATGTCATTTTGCTGACGAAGGTCCATCTAGTTAAATCTACGGTTTTTCCAGTAGTCATGTATAGATGTGAGAGTTGGACTATAAAGAAAGCTGAGCACTGAAGAATTGAGGCTTTCGAATTGTGGTGTTGGAATAGACTCTTGAGAGAGCCTTGGACAGTAAGGACATCAAACCATTCAATCCTGAAGGAAATCAACCCTGAAAATCGATCAACAGATGCTGAAGCTGAAGCTCCAGTATTTTGGCTGCTTAATGAGAAGAGCCAACTCACTGGAAAAGAACCTGTTGCTGGGAAAGATTGAAGGCAGAAGGAGAAGAGGGCAACAGAGGATGAGATGATTGGATGGCATCATCAACTCAATACACATGAATTTGAGCAATGATACATATGAGCAAGCACCAGGAGATATTGAAGGACAGGGAAGCCTGGTGGGCTGCAGTCCATGGGGTCGCAAAGAGTTGGAAACAACTTAGCGACTGAACAACGAGTGGTCACAGCACCAGTGCAGCCTTCAGATCCCCCTGGGAGTCTTCCATCCCAGGACCTCAGGAGGTGGGCCTCTGGGTAGAGCTCCTTGTAGGAGCTGCATCTTGGTTCATACAAGCTTTTGGAGAGCTTGGCACAGAAATAAGAATCCAGGACGTTGGTTCAAAGTTTAAGTGAAACTTAAACTTAGAGGACACCTTTGTTACAAAAAGAATTTTGAAAGCCGAGAATCCTTTTATGCTACCAGTGACTTCATTAAAGGTTTTGGTTGGAAAGTGCATATTTTTATCTTTTGAACATTCTTAAATGGGTCCCCACAAAGGATGAAGTTGGTAAGAGTTCCTGTAGAGGGGAAAGTGCCGGAGGCATTTTGCAGTTTCTGGGAGTGGGTGGGTCCTGACTCTTATCCCTCCTTTCCTACTCTTTTTCACAAGGCCAAGACCACTGGATAGGCTTTGGGAGGCTCAGGATCCATTCCCAGTTCTGCCTTCTCCAGCCCTGGGATAAGCTGGTGGGCTGTGCTCTCAGCCCTCCGTGTTCTCATCTTTAAAACCATGGGATTAAAATACCAGACAGAGGGGGCGCCTCAGTGCCTGACAAATGCTGTTGGACACAAGGAATGCAGAAGCACATTCCAGGAAGTTCTCACTGCCTGCCCATGACCACCTCCAGTGTGATTCGGGGTGTACTAAGCCAGGGGATTTCCCATCATCGCTGCTTCCCAGGAAGGAAGGAGGGGCCCCTAGGCCACTTGGTAGTGAAGTGCATCTGCCAGGAACTGGGCTCAGACATCTCCCACCAGGCTCCCCCTGGGGTGGCTCTGGGCCTGAGGTCAGTCTGATCACCCTCCCCCTGCCATGGGGGAACATTTTATATTTTGATTTCTTTCATCAGCATTTTATAGTTTTCATCTGCAAGTCAATTACAATTTAAACATATATACATATTTACTTACTTGGCTGCATCGGGTCCCAGTTGCAGCATGTGGGATCTTTCATTGTGCACACAGGCTATTTGTTGCGTTGCCTGGGTGCTAGAGTGCAGGCATGCGGGTTTAGCAACCCAGCCGCAAGTGGGATGCTAGTTCCCTTATCAGGGGTCGAACCCATGTCCCAGTCATTGGACCACCAGGAAGTCCCCAAGTACATGCTTTATACTTTGGCATGGATTTCGTTTTTCGCATAGTTGTAGACAGTGCTGCATTTTTAGTTTTTAGTTTTGACTTCCTTGTGTTCATTAGTATCTAGAAATGTGGTTGGTTTTTGTAGGTTGAGCTTCTATCCCGCAACCTTGCAGAAATCACTTATGAGTTTTACTAGTGGTTCTACACATTGCCTGGGCTTTTCTGCCTAGCCCATTATGCCCCCTGAAAGTAGCTTACTTCTTTGAGGAATAGACAACCCCAATATTATACCAACTATTCAAATGGATCGAAGAAATGGTCCTCAGCTCATTTTATGAGGCTAGTGCAACCTTGATATAAAAACCAAAGATAATACAAATAAGAAAAAATTATAGGGTAGCTAAGAACATAGATATCAATATCATAAACAGAATATTAGGATCCAAATCCAGTACTGAATAAAACAGCAACATATCATGACCAATTTGTCCCCAGAAAAGTAAGACTGATTTAATATTAGAAAGTATATCAGTATAGTTCACATTAAAAGATTGAAAAGGGAGGAGAAATTATAATTTCACTATGGATGGATTTTTTAAAAATCAATGAAAAACATCTCTTTATATACTAGAAATAGGAGGGAACTTTCTTAGCTTGATGAAGTCTATCTTTATAAATCGAGGACAAACATCATACTGATTAGCATAATTTATTTAAAGTCAAATATAAGACAGAGTCAGACATGGCTTAGTGACTGAACAACAATAACAAGGAAAACAAAAGTACTTATTATAATTGCTTCACTCATCACTGTGCTAGTACAATAAAACTTTAAAACACTTATGTAAGTTTTAGACAAGAAGAAACAAATATTTATTATTTGCAGATATTATGGTTGTCTACATAGAAGAATCTAAAAGAATCTACAAGCTGTTAGAACTGCTAGCAGAGTTCAGCAAGTTCACTGGATACAAGATGATATGTGTATGAGGGTGCGCGCGCGCGCGCACACACACACACACACACAACATTAAAGAGAAAATAACCTGTTTCCCTTCCCTCTCCTACCCTCCTCCCCTTCCCTTCTTTTGTTGCATTAGCTAGAACTTCCAGTATGATGTTGAATAGGAGTGATAAGTGCTTGCTTTGTTCCAGTCTCAGGGGGAAAATGTTTAGTCTTTTATCATTAAGTCTAATGTTAGCTACAGGGTTTTTGTAGGTAATTTTTTTCAAGTTGAGGAAATTCCCTTGTTCCTGTTTTTTTTTAAAGTTTTTTTTTTTTTTTTTTTNNNNTTTTTTTTTTTTTTTTACCATAAGTGGTATTGGATTTTGACAAGCACCTTTTCTGTATCAATTGATATGTGATCATGTGATTTTTCCTTTTTAGTCTGTTAATATGGTGAATTGATATTGATTGGTTTTCAAATACTAAACCACACTTGCATACCTGAAATAAACCCCACTTGATTATGGTGTATAATTCTTTTTGCTGTGTTTATTTACAGTTTTTGTTAATCAATACTGTGTTAAGAATTTTTGTATCTGTGTTCATGTGAGATATTGGACCATAGTTCTCTTTGTACTCTTTTTGTCTCGTTTTGCTACTGCTGGTCTCAAAATTCATTGGGAGGTATTTCTTCCTCTTCTGTTTTCTGGACAAGATTGTGCGGAATTGATGTTAATTCTTTAAGTGTTTGGTAGAATTCTTCAGTGAGACCATCTGAGCTTGGAGATTACTATTTTTTGGAATTTTAACTTAAAAATTCAATTTATTTGAGGGTTACACATTTATTCAAACAGTCTATTTCATATTAAATGAGTTGTGGCACTTTGTCCTTTTTGAGGAAGTGGTTCGTGTCACCTGCTGCTGCTGCTGCTGCTTCAGTCGTGTCCGACTCTGTGCGACCCCACAGATGGAAGCCCACCAGGCTCCCCCGTCCCTGGGATTCTCCAGGCAAGAACACTGGAGTGGGTTGCCATTTCCTTCTCCAATGCACGAAAGTTAAAAGTGAAAGGGAAGCCGCTCAGTCGTGTCCGACTCTTAGTGACCCCCATGGACTGCAGCCCACCAGGCTCCTCCATCCATGGGATTTTCCAGGCAAGAGAACTGGAGTGGGGTGCCATTGCCTTCTCTGTCGTGTCACCTACATTGTGTGTTTATCTGTGGAGAGTTGCCCACTGTAATCCTTTATTATACTTTTGGTGGCTAAAGATTCTAGCTGCTGTGGTGATAGCTCCTGTAACATACCTTACAGTGGTCAGCTTTTTTGTTTGTTTGGTTTTGGTCAGTCTTGGTAAAGCTTTGTCAACTTTATTGATCTTTTCAAAGAACTGGCTTTTTGTCTCATTGATTTGCATTATTGTTTTCAATTTCATTGAGTTTTGCTCTTACCTTTGGTATTTCCTTCCTTTTGCTTGCTTGGATTAATTTTGTGTTTTTAAACTTTTTTCTAGTTTCTAGAGGTGGGAGCTTATTTTATTGATTTGACTCTTTTGTAACATTTAGTGGTACAGATTTCAGTATACTGTATCAATATTTTATTAGTTTTAATGAAATGTATCAAACTTTCTTCCTTTCAAGTCCCTTTATCCTTCCCTACTTATGATTCTTAAGTATTTCCTCTGCATACACTGTTACCATATCAGACCACAATGTAAGTCTTGCTTTAGCCCTGAGAGTAACTGATGAATCTCAATGGAAGGGACGTTTATTATAATTACCCATATTTTTACTTTTTTTCTGTTGCTTTTCCTTCCTTTCTAATTTTCCAAGATTCTTTTTATCACGTTGTTGTGTTTCAAGCACTTTCGTTAGTCTTTTCTTCAGGAAAAGTTTACTCATCCAAATCCTCTTGATTTTCCTTCATTTGAGAATGTCTTATGTCTTGCTTCCTCAAAGCTGAAGCTGCCCTCCCCACCCTCCTGCCCTGCCAAACCCGGATTCTGGTGGACAGTTCTTTTACTTCAGCCCTTGACATCTTATGTTGTGTTACTTCTTTCTGGCCTCTGTAGTTATTTGAATCATTAGGGTAAGGTATTGTTTATCTCTTGATGCTTTTGAGAATTTTTATTTGTCTCCAGTTTTTGGAATTTGATTATGATATACTTGATATGGTTTCTTTGGGTTTATTCTATTTGTTTAGTTTCTTAAGTCTGTAGGTTTATGTATTTAGTTATATTTGTGGGAATTTCAGCTATTAAGTATTGTAATGCTTTTTCTTTCTCCCTCTGGGATTCAGATGACACGAATGTTAGATCTTTGGAATATTTTTCCAGGTTCCTGAGGGCTCTTTCTTCCCCACTGTATTTTCTCTCTGTTAAGATTGACAATTTCTATTTTATCTTCAACTTCACCAAGCTTTCTCTGCCCTCTCCATTCTACTTTTGAATCCATCCATTGAGATTTGTTCTTCAGTGATTGTATTTTTCAGTTCTAAATTTTCCATTTGGTTCTTTTTTGTATATTCTTTTTCTTTTCTGAGCGTCTGTGTCCACTTTTTTTTCATTTATTTTAAATATGTTCATAGCTGCATTTCTATAGCATCATTGCAGCATGTTTATCATGAATACTTTAAAGTCTTTTTTGGATAATTCCAAATTTATGGTGTGTTAGTGCTGGTATCTGTCGAACGTCTTTTCTCACTCAAGTTGAGGTTTTCTGGGTTCTCAGTATGATGAGTGATTTTTCACTTGAACTCTAGTATTTTGGCTATTATCAGACTCTGGATCTTTTTTAAATCTTCTGTCCTAGCAGGCCTCCTTCGACTCTGAGCTGGTGGGGAATGAGGATGCTATCCTGATGCTGTTGAGTGGGGTGGACCTAGGGTTTCCACGTGGCCCCCATGGATGCTCAGTGTGGGGAGGAATGCCTGCCATTGCTGGCAGGGGTGGGAGGGCACCTTTTCAAGTGGTTGAAAAGTAAGTGAGCTGATGGGGTATGAGGATGCTGTCCTGATGCTGTTGAGTGGGGTGGACCTAGGGTCTCCCTGTGGCCCCCACGGACGCTCAGTGTGGGGAGGAATGCCTGCCCTGCTGAACAGGGGTGGAAGTAAGCTCCCACTGCTAGATGGTGGTGAAAATCCTAGCTAGGTGAAAATCCACACTCCAGCATGGCAGGGATGGGTATCTTATTACCATCAGGTGGGGGCAGAAATCCAGGATCCTCATGTGGACATCAGTGACCCTGCTGGCAGTGGGGGTAGACCCATTACTGCAGGTGGATATGAAAATCCTGAGTCCCTACTTAGCTTTTGTTGGCGGGAGCAGGGTCACAGTTTTTTCTCTGGCTGGAGTAGGGCAATTATTCTGTCCAAGTTTTCTGTCTTGCTAGGCTGGCCCTTTCCTTGTCCTTTGTCTTGAGAGAGAGCACTTTCTTTAGAGCTTTGTCTGTGCCTGTTGATACTTGTGGTGGTCAGTTTCTGCAGCCTCAGTCTGGGAGAGATGCAGAAAGGAAACCCCAGGAGCTCACTGCCACGCTCCACAAGGTCCCTAGCTGGGCAGCCTTCTTTCCTCCACCTTCCAGAGCTGCTCGTGTTTGGTTTATACATAACGTGCATGTGAGCTCAGTCACTCAGTTGTGTCCGACTCTTCATGACACCATGGTCTGTAGCCCACCAGGCTCCTCTGTCCATGGAATTTCCCAGGCAAGAATACTGGAGTGGGCTGCCATTTCTTACTCCATTATATATAATATCCAAGGTTTTTACCTGAGTTTTACAGGAGAATCAGGGAGAACTACGTACACTCCATCTTGTCTGGAATTGGAATGCAGATGGGTTTTGAAACCACCACGTGAGGGAATTGCCTTGCTGTTTCCAATTATCTGTTGGGATTGAGTGTGAGAACTTAATCAGGAGGCTATAGTGTTGGATAAAATCAGGTGGGACACCCCCAACTCTTTCCCATTACCAGACACAGGGCATCCTAGAAGCAAGCCTGGCTCATGTACTCCCCAGAAGATGGAGGATGTCATCATCAGCCTCTGGGGTGAGGGCTTCTCTGCTGCGAACTTGTCTGTCTTACCTGGCCCATCGTCCTTGACTCCCACGAAGTTTCTCTTTTTGAAAGCCCGAGGCTGATCTCTCTCCCCTGCATGTCCTGCCCTTGGACTTGTGCCACGTGTCTTCCTCATTGCTTACTCATCTGTGTGCCCATGATTTGAGGAGAGGTTCCGACGTCTTTGTCACAGAGGCTACTTTATTTATTTCTAAGACTCCAGGCCCAGCCCAGGTCTATCATCTGCCTGGAGCATGCCCTGGGGTCTGAATGGGTGTGAAGGGGGCAGTGTTGCTGGGAGCTGGGCTTTGGAGGCTCGTGGTTGGAAAGGATGTGTGTGAAGTTATTTGGCTTCCTAAATATAACCTGTAGGATCTCACAAAGCCCCCAAACGGTGAAGATCTGTGAGAAATCTTTATCATGATCAAGACAGTTAAAGCTTTTATCTTTCACTCAAATCCAAGGGACTCTAAACGAAAAAGAGCAGAATTCAGGACTAAAGTAAGTAAGTTGTTCCTGTTTGAACAACCATGTGATTTGAATATCCAGATCTTCTCAGTGGACTGTCAGAGGATTTTCAGGAGAAAGAAATGAAGATTATCCATATTTGTAGAAGACCTTAAAAAAATCTGAAGCAATTGAAACAATTATGTTCATCAGTCAGGGACTGGGGCTGGAATAGGTGAGGGGAAGAAAGGAATGGTGGGATGGCTCTTTTCACCAAACAGTGCTGGGCTGGGGCACAGGAGGCCTGTGTGTGAGGTCTGTCTTTTTCTCCAGAGTGCTTTTGCTGTGTGACCTTGGGTACACATTACCTGCCCTCTCTGGGCTTTGGTCTCATATTCGTAGTCTGAAGTGACTGACATATAGTCTTTAAACCTAATTTTATGGGAGCTTTAAACTTGACTCCCTTAAAAATCTTCAGTGGATCCCCATGAACATCTGACTCAAGTCCAGATTATAAACAGACTCCTGGTAGCCCAGAAATAAACTCATGGCTTATACGGTTAACTAAACTTTGACAACGGCACCCCACTCCAGTACTCTTCCTGGAAAATCCCATGGACAGAGGAGCCTGGGAGGCTGCAGTCCATGGGGTCACTAAGAGTCAAACACAACTGAGCGACTTCACTTTCACTTTTCACTTTCATGCATTGGAGAAGGAAATGGCAACCCACTCCAGTGTTCTTGCCTGGAGAATCCCAGGGATGGGGGAGCCTGGTGGGCTGCCGTCTATGGGGTCGCACAGAGTCAGACACGACTGAAGCGACTTAGCAGCAGCAGCAGCAAACTTTGACAAGGGCATCAAGTACATACAATAGAGAGAATAGTGCTGAGAAAACTGGATATCCATCTGTAAAAAAGAAAAAAGAAAGAAAGAAACTGGACCTCTATCTTAAAATACTCACAAAGATGAACTTGAAGTGGATTAAAGACTTAAACCTAAGCCCTGAAACTGTAAAACTCTCAGGAAAAAAACAAAGGGAAAAATTTCATTGACATTGACCTTGGCAGTGTTTTTGGATATGATGCCAAAAGCATAGGCAACAAATGAAATAACCTAAAAAGCTTTTGCACAGTAAAGGAAAGTGAAAGTGAAAAAGACAATCTATAGAATGGGGAGAAAATAATTGCAAACCATATAACTGATAAGAGGTTTATATGTAAAGCACATAAAGAACTCACACAACTCAATGGCAAAAGGAGAAATAATCCAATTAAAAATTGGGCAAAGGACTAAAATAGATACTTTTTCAAAGACATGCAGATGACCAACAGGTACATAAAAAAGTGCTCAATGACACTAATCATCAGAGAAACGCAAGTCCAAACCGCAATGAAATATCACCTTACACCTGTTAGAATGGCTGTTGACAGGAAATAACAAGTGTTGGAGAGGGTTTGGAGAAAAGGGAACCTTTGTACAGTGTTGGTGAGAATGTAAATTGGTGTAGCCACTTATGGAAAACAGTATGACGGGCCCTCAAAAAATCAAAAATAGAGTTACCAATGATATATCAATTCCACTTTGGGTATATAGCCAAACGAAATGGAATTAGCATCTCAAAGAGATATCTGAACGCCTACATCCACCGCAGTGCTCTTCACAGCAGCCAAGACATGGACGCGCTCTAGATGTCCTTTTATGGATGAATGGGTAAGGAAAATATGATATCTCTATTTATTTATAATATTAATCAGCCTTAAAGGAAGGAGACTATGCCACTTAAGACAACATAGTTAGAGCTGGAGGACATTATGTTAAGTTAAATAAGCCAGATAGGAAAAGACAAATACTATATGATCTCACTTACATGTGGAATCTTAAAAAAAAACAAAAAACAGCAGGGAAAATGGGGAGATGTTGATCAATGGGAATAAACATTTGATCATAAGGTGAGTAAGTTCTGGAGATATAATGTACAGCATGGTGACTACACTTAATAATACTGTATTATATACTTGAAATTTGCTAAGAGAGTAATCTTAAGCATTCTCACTGCACACACAGAAGGGTAATGAGGTGACGGATGTTTTAGTTAACTTTGATTGTGGTAAATAATTTATCATATATATTATATATGCACATATCAAATCCTCACATTGTACATTTCAGTTCAGTTCAGTTCAGTTCAGTCTCTCAGTTGTGTCTGACTTTTTGCGACCCCATGAATCACAGCACGCCGGGCCTCCCTGTCCATCACTAACTCCCGGAGTTCACTCAGACTCATGTCCATCGAGTCGGTGATGCCAACCAGCCATCTCATCCTCTGTCGTCCCCTTCTCCTCCTGCCCCCAATCCCTCCCAGCATCAGGGTCTTTTTCAATGAGTCAGCTCTTATGAAATAGCCAAAGTATTGGAGTTTCAGCTTCAGCATCAGTCCTTCCAAAGAACACCCAGGACTGATCTCCTTTAGGATGGACTGGTTGGATCTCCTTGCAGTCCAAGGGACTCTCAAGAGTCTTTTCCAACACCACAGTTCAAAAGCATCAATTCTTTGGCGCTCAGCTTTCTTCACAGTCCAACTCTCACATCCATACATGACCACTGGAAAAACCATAGCCTTGACTAGACGGACCTTAGTCGGCAAAGTAACGTCTCTGCTTTTGAATATACTATCTAGGTTGGTCATAACTTTCCTTCCAAGGAGTAAGCGTCTTTAATTTCATGGCTGCAATCACCATGTGCAGTGATTTTGGAGCCCAGAAAAATAAAGTTGGACACTGTTTCCCCATCTATTTCCCATGAAGGGATGGGACCAGATGCCATGATCTTTGTTTTCTGAATGTTGAGCTTTAAGCCAACTTTTTCACTCTCCTCTTTCACTTTCATCAAGAGGCTTTTTAGTTCTTTTTCACTTTCTGCCATAAGGGTGGTGTCATCTGTATATCTGAGGTGATTGATATTTCTCCCAGCAATCTTGATTCCAGCTTGTGCTTCTTCCAGCCCAGCGTTTCTCATGATGTACTCTGCATAGAAGTTAAATAAGCAGGTTGACAATATACAGCCTTGACGTACTTCTTTCCCTATTTGGAACCAGTCTGTTGTTCCATGTCCAGTTCTAACTGTTGCTTCCTGACCTGCATACAGGTTTCTGAAGAGGCAGGTCAGGTGGTCTGGTACTCCCATCTCTTTCAGAATTTTCTACAGTTTACTGTGATCCACACGGTCAAAGGCTTGCTTTGGCATAGTCAATAAAGCTGAAGTAGATGTTTTTCTGGAACTCTCTTGCTTTTTCGATGATCCAACAGATGTTGGCAATTTGATCTCCGGTTCTTCTGCCTTTTCTAAAACCAGCTTGAACATCTGGAAGTTCATGGTTCATGTATTGCTGAAGCCTGGATAGGAGAATTTTGAGCATTACTTTACTAGCGCCTGGTTTGGTTAGTCCTACTGCTACTGCTGCTGCTAAGTCACTTCAGTCATGTCCAACTCTGTGTGACCCCATAGATGGCAGCCCACTAGGCTCCCCCATCCCCGGGATTCTCCAGGCAAGAACACTGGAGTGGGTTGCCATTTCCTTCTCCAATGCATGAAAGTGAAAAGTGAAAGTGAAGTCGCTCAGTTGTGTTTGACTCTTAGTGACCCCATGGACTGCAGCCTTCCAGGCTTCTCCGTCCATGGGATTTTCCAGACAAGAGTACTGGAGTGGGGTGCTATTGCCTTGGTTAGTCCTAGTCTTTATTAATATTGATTTAAAAAAAAAAATCTGTTTATAAATGGGGCTTCCCTGGTAGCTGAGGGTAATGAATCCACCTACAATGCAGAAGACAGGGGTTTGATCCCTGGGTCAGAAAGATTCTCTGGAGAAGGAAATAGCAACCCACTTGAATATTCTTGCCTGGGAAATACCATGGATAGAGAGCCTGGTGGACTCCATGGGGTCGTAAGAGACAGACACAACTTAGCGACTGAACAACTACACCTTATAAATGGGACGTTCCTATTAATTTTTTTGTTTCCCAAGAAGCCAACAGTGCTTGAACTTCAAACTCTTTTAAAAGCAACTTTTTGGGCTTCTTAACTAACATCTACACTTCAGGTACATAACGATTTTGTCAATTATATCTCAACAAAGAACAAGGGCATATGAGAGTAGTAAGGAAGTCTGCAAGACAGTGAGACAGAAAAATATTACATGACAACACTTGGAAATGTATAGAAAATAGGTGGTTTTCTAACAAAAGTTAACAAAATTGATCTAAGAATAAATAGTTAACTAACATGGTGTAAGTGCTGAGAGATTGGAAATGTCACTAAAGATTTACTAAGACAGAAGTCCTTAACTTTGACTACATGTTGGAATCATCAGGGGAGATTTAAGAATTCCTATTCCATGACAGTGTAAATTGGTTTAGTTCCTGTGGAAAACATTAAATTGAACATAGAGTTACTATGTGACCCAGCAGTTCCACTTTTAAGACTACACATAAAGAATTAAAAATAAGTGTTCAAACAAAGGCCCATACACTGATGTTCACAGCAGATGATTGACAATAGCTGAAAGGAGGAAACGACCTCAAGGCTGATCGACAGATGAATAAACAGAATCTGATATAATCTGGAATATTATGCAGCTATAACAAAGAATGAAGCTATTTATGCATGCTGTAACATGGATGAACTTTGAAAACATGCTGAATTAAAGAAGCCAGACACAGAGGCCACTGGAAAATCCATTATATGAAATGTCCAGGACAGATAAAGCCGTGGACATAGGAAGGAGATTAGTGTCAAAGGTTGTGGGGTGGGAGCGTGCCTGATAATGGGTGTAGGGATTTCTTGGGGGTGAGGAAGTGTTCTGGAACTAGACAGAGGTGGTGGTGGTCTGCCATTGTGAATGTACTGAGTGCCACTGAACTGTACATTTTAAAAATGTGCATAAAGGAAACAGTTCACATTTATTTATTTGCTCATTTATTTATATGATGTACGTTTTGGTGCACAGCACTACAGTGTGACACCTGTATACACCTGAGTCATCACCACCACAAGTCAAGTTACCAACCATCACCATACAGTTGGCCTTCACCCACGGTGCCCACACCAGCCCCCTTCTCTGGTTAGCACTGATCTCTTCTCTGTATCTTGAAGCTTTGTTTTTGCTTTATTTTGTTTGTTTTGTATTCCAAATCTGAGTTAAATAATATAGTATTTGTCTTTCTCTGTCTGACTTTTTTCACTTAGCGCAGGGCCTTCAAAGTCCATCCATGCTGTCCCAAATGGCAGGATTTTGTTCTTTTTTATGGTTGAGAAATATTGTGTTATATAAATATATACCACATCTTTATCATTTTATCCATTGATGGACACTTAGGTTGCTTTTATATCTTTGCTACTGTAAATATTGCTATAATAAACATAGGGGTGCATGTATCTTTTCAAACTGGTATTACCAGAAGTGAAATAGCTGGATTCTATGGTACTTCTATTATTTTTTTGAGAAATTTCTATACTGTTTTCTATAGTGGCTGTACCAGTTCACATTCTGACCAACATGATATGAGGGTTCCCTTTTCTCCATATCCTGACCAACATTTGTTGTTTCTTGTCTTTTCGAGAATAGGCATTCTAACAAGTGTGAGGTGACAGCTCATTATAGCTTTGACTTGCATCTCTCCAATAATTAGTGCTGGTGAACATCCTTTCAAATGTTTGTTGGAAAATGCCTTCCTTGGGAAAATATCTCTTCAGGTCTTTGCCTTTTTTTTTTTTTTTGGCTTGCCGGATTTCAGTTCTCCCAGCAGGGATCGAACCCAGGCCCTCAGTAATCGAACCCAGGCCCTCAGTAATGAAAGAACCGAGTCCTAACCACTGGACCACTAGGGAATTCCCTGATGATGATTTCTTTTGATGTGCAGAAACTTTTCAGTTTGATGTGGTCCATTTGTTTATTTTTTCTTGTTTCCCTTGCCTTTGGCGTCAGATCCACAAAAACATCACTAAGACTTATACCAGTAAGCTTATTATTGCCCATGTTTTCTTCTGGTTTTGTGGTTTCAGGTACTACATTCAAGTCTTTAGTCACTTTTCAGTTAATTTTTATGTTTTTATAATTTTTTTAGTTTCATTCTCTAGCATATGGCTTTCCAGTTTTCCCAAAACCATTACTGAAGAGATTACCCTTTCTCCATATGTGTTCTTGCCTAGTAAATTAATTGTCCATATATATCTGTATTTATTTCTGGGCACTCAATTCTGTTCCACTCATAAATTGTACACTTAAAATGGATTGCATGATGACTTTTATATTTTGTTATGTGAATTTTACTGCAATAAAAACTTCTGATTTCTGGGCCCTACCTGAAGCCACTGAAATCCAAGAAGTCCAGGATGGGAATGAGGTCCAGCCCTTAGGATTCAAATCTTCCCAAGTGATTCCAATCTCCAGAGCTGAATTTGTTGGGAGTCTAGAGTCCAGCTAAAGCATCTATATTTATCTGGGTCAATGTTTTGAACAGTTCTGGGGCCAGATAACACAACAATTAAAAGACCAGTATTTGTAACAAATAAAGAGCTCCTACTAATAAAACACAAAAATCCAAATATATCCAAGTATGCAGGAGAAGAAATCTTTAAAAAATAAAATAAGTAAATGAACAGAGTTTTAGCTTTACTAGTAGTCAGGAAATAAAAATGAAAGTAACATTGACTTGCTACTTTTCGTTTGTCAGGCTGGCAATAACTGAAGAAAACAAAACACCCAGTACTTGCAAAGATGTGTTGAAAGGGCAGTCCTATGGGAAAGAATGGGGTTTTCCTGGTGGGTCAGTGGTAAAGAATCCGCCTGCCAATTCAGGAGATGTGGGTTTAATCCCTGAATCGAAAGGCTCTCCTGGAGAAGGAAATGGCAACCCATTCCAGTATTCTTGCCTGGGAAATCCCATGGACAGAGGAGCCTGGGGGGCTATAGTTCATGGGGTTGCAAAGACTCGGACATGTCATAGTGACTAAACAACCACCACCACGAAAATGGTAAAGAATCTGCCTGCCATACAGGAGAGGCAGACTCAATTCCTGGGTTGGAAAGATCCCTTTGAGGAGGAAATGGCAACACACTCCAGTATTCTTGCTGGGGAAATCCCATGGACAGAGGAGCCTGGCAGGCTACAGTCCATGGAGTTGCAGAGCTGGACACGATTCAGCGACTGAACAGGAGCACGAGCACAACTGCATTTTTGGAAAGTTAATATGACAATACCTATTTGAGATTCCATGTCTGAGACTCCACCCTACAGAAATATGTACTGAAGAATTGTTTATAGTGGCAACAAAAGATTAACCAGAAATAACCTGCCTCTCCTTGGAGACAGAAGCACTGAAAAATCAGAATCTTATGCATCACGGGATCTTGTGCAGCTATTAAAATAATTAGACATCCATCCATTCACCTGGGACAACCCCGAGTTTTACGCATTTCTAAGTTAAGAAAAGGATCACATTTCAGAGAAAAAAAACAAGCCTCTTGAATGTGGCCTCTCTCTGTCTCTGTCTTTTCTCCCTTTCCCTCCCACATTTTACAGTGTTCTTCAGTCATATTTGTTATTCCTGGACTGGGCCAGGCTCTGCCACACTTCTGGGTCTTGCCCATGCTATTTCAGCCTGCTGCCTTGCTAATTCCTACTTATGGCTCCTGTTAAGAAGTTGTCTCAAGCCATTATTCTTCAATTAAAAATAAGCAAATTTTAAAAAAGCAGGTATCTCCCTTTCCAGGAAGCCCTTCCTGATCTCCCCTTCTTCCCATGTACCCCCTAATCCCTCAGGCTTCCCTCTGCTTTAACCTGACTATGTTCTTGCTGCCCAAGAACCTTTGCCTTGTGGCCTGGGGCCTCCTACGGGGAGAAGGGTCATGCTTTGGTCACCCTTGAACACTTGGAGCCCAGCACTAGGCTGGGGATGAGGCAGCAGTGTTGGCAGTCCCATAGAAATTGTGTTGAAGCAGGGTGGTGGTCAGACACTTTCTTGTTTGTTTCCCCTAACTTAGTCTTAGGAAATGTCAATCTATTTAAAAGGAATGCACCTAATGCTACGAGGCTTCCTGGGTGGTGCTAGTGGTAAAGAACCTGCCTATCAATGCAGGAGACGTGAGAGATGTGGGCGATTCCTCGGTTGGGAAGATGCCCTGGAGGAGGGCATGGCAACCTACTCTAGTTCTTGCCTGGAGAATCCCATGGACATAGGAGCCAGGCAGTTTACAGTCCACTGGGCTGCAAAGAGTCAAACACAACTGAAGTGGCTTAGCATGCACACTTGCACTGGATGTTATGATCTCTGTTACCAAAATATTTTGGATAACCGTTACGCATTTTCCAGCTCTTTCCCCACCTTCAGCTTTTTAAAAATGGTCAGACTGTGATGATGGTTTGTCTTAGTCTGCCTGGGGCTTTCCTGACTCTGACACTGAAAGCCTCTGTCTCAGGCCAACCACTGCTGTTGGCTGTGTACAGTCTGAGTGACCTGTGAGCGCCTCTTATCTTTCACCCTGGAGTCCAGTGTGCTGTGTGAAGTGTGGTGTCAGCTGGGAGGGGCTTTCTAGGGGAGAACGGCATTGGTATGTCCAGGTCTGGCCAGACTTCTGCCACTTTGAATGAGTGGTTTCAAATAACTTCTTAACTCCATGTGTCTCAGTTTCCTAATGCACAACATGGGCATAAAAATTCTAAATCAGGTTTAGAATTGTAATGAATGTGCAGTGGGGACCAGGCACTGTGGTTTTAATCCTCAACAATCTGAGAGCTTGGTGTTGATAAGACTTCCATCTGACAGATGAGAAGACTGAGGTTCAGTGAAGCTAAGTGATCAACCCAGGTTTCCAGCCACACAAGCCATCACTCAGAAGCCCCAGCGGTGTCTGCTTCTACGTCTGCAGCTGCAGCTGCTTGCTGAGTGAGCTGCATGTGTGGTTGCTCTCTTTGGGACCAGGCCTCCTCAGGACAGCTGGGCCATCCTGCTAGGGAGTCCCCAGCGAGTTCTCTGGCTCAGGGCAGTGGGAGTAGCCAGCAAAGCCAGCAATCCTGCTGGGCACTCTGCTACTCTGCCTAGAGCTTCATCAGAGTTGGGAGAAATCAAGGGATCCTGCAAGGTGATCTGGGCAAGATTCACTCACCCAGTCATTCCTGAGTGCATTAATCCATGCAGGCATGACTTGTCTATCTTTACCACCTCCAGGGAGGTCTGAGAATACCACCAGTGAACATGTTGGTGCTCGGAGGGAGGAAGGAGCACCTCGGACTGCCTGGGGCAGTCAGTGAAGGCTTCCTGGAAGAGGTTGCATTTGAATTCTGCTTGGAAAGACTGACTAGGTTGCTGGGTAAGACACAGGCCAGAACATGCAAAGTCAGAGCCACTGGAGCCACGGTGTGCATGCAGGAGGACAGGGCAGTCTGGAGGGTGTGCTGGGGTTCAGGGAGGTGTGGCAAAGGAGTGGTGGGGAGAAGGCCACGCTGGCTGTCTGGCCTGGAGAGTGGGCTGCGGTCATTGTGGAGGCCATGAGCAGTTCTTAGAGAGTTCTGAAGAGAAGGTGGCAGCCAGTTTTGTTGGCTAGGGAGGTGCAGTTAAGGATATTGGGGGACTGAAAAGGTCCAGATGTAGAGAGCAGAGCAGAGCAAGGATCCAATCTCTGCTCCTTCCCTGGCCCTGCAACACTCCCAAGGTGGCCTCTATGCTGCTGTGGGTCGGCCTAGGTCAGCCTGGTCCTTGGCATGCCTTGGATGCCACAGATTATTGATGGAATGATGCTGTTGGATAAATGACTCATTTACTGACCCAGCAAACCCAGTGGGGCTGGAAGAAAAGGAGGGCCCAAAGGGAGAGGGTGGTGGTGTGGTGGGGGTAGGGGTAAGAGGAGTAAAAGGACTTGATTTAAATTTGGAAAGGAAGACATTACCCGCTACTTTCCCCAGAAGGAGCAAATGCCTCTCATAGGCCCTAACAACTCCTCATCCTGCTGTTTTGCACAATATACAATATCTTTGCATAACAGACAGAATAATCTCATTTTCTCACTGACTACAGAGCTTAGCTTTCAATCAATTATCCCCCAATACATAAAAAAACCCATCTCAGTGTCACATCTCCGCCTGCTGGGTGCTTCTTTTTCCCTGTCAAGGAATTTGCAAATCAATTGCTTTAACAATACTTTCCACAAATTACCTTCAAATGCCTGTGATGTCACCCACAGTTAATGCGTTCCTGATAAATAATGCATCAGGAAGTGGTGAGGCATTATCTCCCCCCATCCTTGAGATGCAATAAAGGAAAGAGCCTGTTCTGGTGTGCAGAGGTCTGACTTCAGCCCTGGGGCTGGGGTGTGTGACTGGGTGCTGGGAGGCAGAGTGAGGGGTGGAGAAGCAGCCAGAGGCCAGCTGGCTGGCTCTGCTACCACAGTGCGGTCTGGCTTGGTCCATGCAAGACCCTGCACTTCCCTGCACCTCAGCTTCTGTGCAGGGCCCCAGGATGGTTAGTCACAGTCTTTATAGGCCTAATGAAGGTCCAGGTAGCCCCACCCAGGAGTTTGTTTGAGGAGGTGCTGCAGCCAAATGGGCAGGGAGCATGTTTTGGTTCCCAGCCCTTAAAAACTATGGAGAGGGACTGAATGGTAGAAGGCTCCTGAGCTAGCCAACTTCAGTCTAAGTAAACCTGTGGGTCTGCATCCCTAAACTTACGATCCTGTGTGCAGGGCAGCTCTAGAGAGACCTCCGTGCTCCAAATGAGACTGGGGACCCTGAATGCAGGGCCTGGGGCGCCCAGAGGAGCTGTGGCCTTGGGGGAGAGCTCTGTGTCCTGGGGGCTCAGGTAGCTCCTGAGCTGGCCTCGGTTAGGGGTGGGATGGCTAGAAGGTCTGGGCCTCTGGCTGGGATTTATGTGGTTCTGTTAGAGGAGATACTGATTGACGCCTCCTGCCCTGACCAGGCACCGTTTGCATGGGTTATTTTAGGACAGGAAGTCCTGGCAAGGAAAGCAGAACAAACAAGCTACCACCAACCGGAAGAATTTGGGAAAGGTTAAAAAGAGACGCCATTTGTCCTACCAACCCCCCAAGATCCTCCTCGCTGGAATCCATCTTGGCTGAGTGATGTGTGCACCCCCAGGAATGACCCTAAGTCAGAATGATTGGCCAGAGAAAACCTGGAAACTAACGCATCACCATAAAACCCAAGACTGTGAGCCACGTGGCAGAGCAGTCCTTCGGTTTCCCTTGCCCTCCTACTCTCAGCCCAGGGGGCCCCTTCCCAACAAAGTCTCTTGCTTTGTCAGCACATGTGTCTCCTAGGACAATTCATTGTTGAGTGTTAGGAGCCCACTCTCAGGCCCTGGAAAGGGCCCCCATTTCTGCAACAATTCTTTATCATATGCTGCGTGCAGCGCGTGTGCACACACACGTGAATGCGTGTATTTATGTGTGTGCTTGCACATGCAATCACTCCATGAGTGAAACAGGGTGGGTGGGCAGGGCACTCTGGACTGAGGCCTCCACGGTGGTGGCCACAGGACCCTGGAAAGGCCATTCTTTGGAGCCAGAGAATTTGCTTGTAAGAATAAAGCTATTTTTTTTACCTGTTACTAGAACTAGTGTCTTCATAGCTATAAGTGTATTTTGCAATTTAAAATTGTAGTTCCTAGAGAATCAAAATACACTGTAGTACAGTTTACAACAATACCCACCAACCAAAGGTGTGCCAGCAGCCTGAGCTTTCAGGCATGTCAGGGAAAGTCCTGGTCCCAGCACCCCTTGTGTCACCCCCATGTGGGTAACTGTGGGTTACACACATCTCTGCTGTACTTTATCAGAGCCTTGGAAGGAATGCACCCTGAGTCTCTTAATGAATCCATTGCTACATGTCTAATTCACAGCATGGGAGCAAACCCCATGGGAGAAAAGCCTGTATGTTAGCAGGGCTGCCAAAGCCCAGGGCAGAAGGGCCTGACTGCCCAGGGAAGTTGGAGAGGCTTCTGGAAGGAGAGAACTTTGAGTTGAGTATGAAGGGTGAGTAGGGTGCATGGAAGCTCCTGAGGTGCATGAAGCTCCATCTGTAACTCCAAGCAGTTTTTGGATGGGCCGAGAAGAGTAGCTGTGTGGGTGGGGAAGTATGGGAGGTGCTGGCTACTACTGCAAGCCCAGAAGGCTGGTGGCACGTGGGGACAATCAGAGCCTGGCTTGACACACTTTATACCTAATAAAGGGATTGCCATTTCCTTCTCCAGGGGCTCTTCCTGACCCAGGGTTTGAACCCAGATCTTCTGCATTGCAGGCAGACTCTTTACCATCTGAGCCACCCGGGCCTGCCTCCTCCTCCTTCCTAAACTTCCTAAACTCCCTCTGAAGGTAATGGCCAAGATGACCGAGGACGGGGTCAGGGAGGGAGTTCAACACGAGCTCACAGGTAAAATCCTGGGGAGGTGCTGATGGCTCTCAGGTGGCCAGCAAGAAGAGGAAGAGCTGCCGAGCAGCCAGAAGGGAGATACACAGAGCAGGAACACTTTCCACCCAGCAGGACTGTGGAAACAAGAACATCGGATCATACTACATTTTGGTTAAGGTGTAGGGAAGTGGGCCCCTCGTGTTCTGTTGGTGCAGAGTGGTCTTCGTGTGTATCATAGGATCTGGGGGGCCCCCACCTGATCTCTCCCACATGGGTCCCCAGGGAACTTTGCCCCAGGGAAGTGGGTCAGTGACCTGTAGCAGAGTAGACTGAGAACCAGGGCTTGAGAGCAAAATAAGCACAGGAGTGAAATGTGTGATCCAGTTCCATTTATGAAAAGCAAAATGCAAACAAAGTGCAGATTGCAGGATGCCTCCACATTCTAGGAAGTCTATCTACATATGGGAGAAGTTATCCTCCACGGGAAGAAGGATGGAGCGTGGGGCTGGGGATAAGAGGGAAAATTAAAGACAAAAATCAGAACAGTGTGTGTGTCTGAGTTCCCCAGGAAGGACTGAGTACCAGTGCTTTATTAGGGAGGATGGATGGGAGGAACGGATGGAGCCTGGGCAGAGGTAGCCCCCATGTGAGGCTGCAATTCCTGGTCTATGCCTGGATGAGGTGGGAGGAACCAGGGCCTCCAGGAGTGTGCAGGCAGGCTGCAAGCTGTGGAGTTGCAGGATGGTTGCGTGTGAGCCCAGTCTCAAGGAGACAGAGGTGGAGGATCAAGAGAATGGGGGCGAAGAGTGTCTGAGAAGGTGTCCTGGAGGAGGCCATCCGGCTTGAGAGTGAAGGGGTGCCATGGGCTTTGGCTGGGAGAGGGGAGCCCAAGTCTCCCTGTCAGAGAATGTGTGAGTGTACACATCTTAGACTGAGACAGACCAAGTGAATTCTTGAGCAAATTACATAACTGCTTAACCTCTCTGGGATTTCCATGCTGATTGGATGGAGAGAGTGAGTGGGTTGTTTCATGAGAGTTTTGTGAATCTAGGGGGTCCACTGTGGACACCTCATCACTAGGGGTGCTCCATCCACCTGAACCAGGACCATTGCATTTTCCAGCACGTCTCTTGTATGGTAACACAGCCTTAAAATCCTGCAAGAAAGTGCCCCTCTTGAGGAGAAAACTCACCCTGAGCAGTCGCTCCTTCCTAACTGAGCTCACGATGTATTTGTGCTCATCTCCTCAGGTTTCTGTGTTTTGACACCTGATTACATCCAGCTTCACACTCAGAGCTCTGTCTGCACTATGCACTAATTATTTTGTGTGTTCTGAAATAGAGAAAACAAAATGCCACTTACTGTGTTAATTGGTATTTGTTTTACCTCCCGGAAACTTATTCTGCATATAGGATTTATTCTATTTTTGCTCATTAACTCAGCCATCTACTCACCTGACATTTATCATGGGCTTACCATGCGCCAGGCACACTGTGGGCACTTGGGTCGGAGAGGTGAGAGCCTGCCTCTGTCTCCAGTCCCACAGACTGGGTGGGGGAGATAGATGGTGCACAGTACATGATGCCATGGGAGGGGCTGAGATGAACAGCCCAGAGGGCACCCGGAAGCCGGCTGCCTTCTGGTTATGAAGCATGAATGACATTTCTCAAGGTGTCAAGTAGGGGCCTATATGGTTGTGTGTCCTGATAAATCGCCCATATTCAGAGTGAAGGGTCCCTGGGGATAGCCATTCTTTTTAATATTCTTTTTCCATATAGATCATTACAGAATATTGAGTAGAGTTCCTTGTGCTGTATAGTAGGCTATCTATTTCATCTATCTATCTATTTTAAATCTGTTTTATATTTTCTCTATACATTAAGTGAAAGTGAAGTCACTCAGTCGTGTCCGATTCTTTGTGACCCCACAGACAGTAGCTTACCAGGCTCCTCCATCCATGGGATTTTCCAGGCAAGAGTGCTGGAGTGGGGTGCCATTGCCTTCTCCAGAGGATCTTCCCGACCCAGGGATTGAACCCAGGTGTCCTGCATTGTAGGCAGACACTTAACCATCTGAGCCACCAAGGAAGCCCATGTATACACATATGTATATATATACACATAACTCTATCTATACATTAGGTAGGTCGTTATTTTATATACAGATGTAAGTAAATGTCATTCCCAATCTCTCAGTTTATCCCTCTCCCCACCTCTTTCCACTTTGGTAACCATAAGTTTGTTTCCTACATCTGTGACTCTATTTCTATTTTGTAGATAAGTTCATTTGTGACATATTTTAGATTCCACATATGAATGATATCGTATGGTATTTGTCTTTCTATGTCGACATTTCACTCGGTATGACAACCTGTAGGTCCACCCATATAGCTGCAAGTGGCATTATTTTGTTCTTTTTTATGGCTGAGTGATATTTCATTATACATATATATATATATACACCATATAAGAAGAGGTGGCAAGAATACACGGAAGAACTGTACAAAAAAGATCTTTACAACCCAGATAATCATGAGGATGTGATCACTAATCTAGAGCCAGACATCTTGGAATGTGAAGTCAAGTGGGCCTTAGAAAGCATCACTACGAACAAAGCTCGTGGAGGTGATGGAATTCCAGTTGAGCTGTTTCAAATCCTGAAAGATGATGCTGTGAAAGTGCTGCACTCAATGTGCCAGCAAATTTGGAAAACTGAGCAGTGGCCACAGGACTGGAAAAGGTCAGTTTTCATTCCAATCCCAAAGAAAGGCAATGCCAAAGAATGCTCAAACTACCCCACAATTGCACTCATCTCACATGCTAGTAAAGTAATGCTCAAAATTCTCCAAGCCAGGCTTCAGCAATATGTGAACCGTGAACTCCCTGATGTTCAAGCTGGTTTTAGAAAAGGCAGAGGAACCAGAGATCAAATTACCAACATCTGCTGGATCATGGAAAAAGCAAGAGAGTTCCAGAAAAACATCTATTTCTGCTTTATTGACTATGTCAAAGCCTTTGACTGTGTGGATCACAATCAACTGTAGAAAATTCTGAAAGAGATGGGGTTACCAGACCACCTAATCTGCCTCTTGAGAAATCTGTATGCAGGCCAGGAAGCAACAGTTAGAGCTGCACATGGAACAACAGAGTGGTTCTAAATAGGAAAAGGAGCACGTCAAGGCTGTATATTGTCACCCCACTTATTTAACTTATATGCAGAGTACATCATGAGAAACGCTGGACTAGAAGAAACACAAGCTGGAATCAAGATTGCCAGGAGAAATATCAATAACCTCAGATATGCGGATGACACCACCCTTATGGCAGAAAGTGAAGAGGAGCTAAAAAGCCTCTTGATGAAAGNCAGTACTTTAGCCACCTCATGCGAAGAGTTGACTCACTGGAAAAGACTCTGATGCTGGGAGAGATTGGGCTTAGGAGGAGAAGGGGACGACCGAGGATGAGATGGCTTAATGGCATCACGGACTCGATGGATGTGAGTCTGAGTGAACTCCGGGAGATGGTGATGGACAGGGAGGCCTGGCGTGCTGCGATTCATGGGGTCGCAAAGAGTCAGACAGGACTGAGTGACTGAACTGAACTGATATATACACCACACCTTCTTTATCCAGGAATTTACTTATAGAACAGGACAGATTTTAATGTGTTCATGTGGTCTACTCAATATAAGGCATAAAGTTTTCAAGCAGCAATGGCAGGAACTACTGCTAAGGGTTTGAAGAATTAATGCTCTATCCCAGCGAGCATCATGGCCCTTGGCAAATAAGTGTCCACTTTGGCTGGTCCTCCAAATAGAAAGTGACCCCTCCTGCCCAGGATATAAAGGTAGGTTTGGTGGAGCCAGAAGGGAGAGTGTGGGGGCAGAGACTGAGCATCCAGTGCCGCCCCTCCTGAGTGAATGAGTAGGCTGGCGCTGGGACAGGTCTTGGACCACCTGGAGTAGGGGGGGAGGTCTGCACAGGTGTGTCCCTTCTCCCTGGACAGCACTGCAAGACTTCCCTAGCATGTTTTCCAATCTAGAAAGAAAGTCATGTGCAGGTAGCTCACACTCTTCTGTAAATCTTCTGTTTGCTCTTCATGGCTGCTGCCATTAATATAGGTCAACTGTTCATAGATGAGCTGGTAATGTGTCTCCAAGCAATGTAAACTAACTCCCTGGTTAATCTAATCTTGAGTTTAAAAGCCCTCTGGACAGATATCTTATCACCTCGAGTCAAGGTTATGGATCCCAGTGTGGGTAGAGTGGGCTTTGAAGTTGAGGGTCCTCGGACAGGCCAGTGCCCCTCTCTGGGTGACTGCTCAAGCATGAAATAGGGGCTTGTGTGGATTCAATGAGCCTTATGGGCCTCATATGTTTGAAACACCTCACTTCCAGAAGTTCCTCTAGAGTGCTGGGGAATCACATCTCCCTAGGGATAGCCGGATACTTGGAAGACCCTTAGCAGACCCAGGACACCTGCTGGCTCCCTGGTGGAGGCCTGTGTGAAGAGCACGCAAACCTACTTTCCTGGTGGGGCTCTGGTCTTCAGCAAACAGATGATGTGGGTGCTTCAGTGTGCTCCGGAGGGCATGTGTGTTTTGTGGGCGTGTAGAGCGACTGACTCAACTCAAGTGTTCAGACTCCAAACCCAGTGTTCTTCTTGTGGCATCCCAAGGTCTATCCCAGGGAGAAATGAAACAGAGCGGGATCCTGTGGGGCTCCTGGGCAAAAAAAAAAACAAACCTTTCTGTGTTCCCCATTTCTTGTGTGTAGGAAATAGGGTTCATTCAGCTCCCATGGCCTTCCCTGAGTTCCAACCGATAGAATTCAAAAAGTTGCTAATCAGGGAAGGGACCTGATGCAGAGACAAGGGAGGAGCAACCAAGAAACAATAGTGCAGCCTTGGGGCAGAGTCCTGCTTTCCCCTCAAAGGGCACATGTGACAATATATTTGTGCTACTTTTCAGATACATAAACTCCCACTAGGTAGGAGAAATGAACTATATGCTGCCCACCAGCAGTAGACCCCAGACTGGTTGAAATCAGAAGGTTGATGATGCTGACTCCCACTTATCTCATCACCAACCAATCAGAAGAATGTCCATGAGCTTATCATGCCTTCCTTTTTGAACCATTACAAAACTCACTACCCACTCCGGGCTGGGACACAGTTCTGAGGGTGTTAGCCTTCTGTGACCCCCGTTGCCTGGCAAAGCAATAAAGTTATTCTTTTCTACTTCACCCCAAACTCTGTCTCAGAGATTTTTTTGGTGCCAGTGTACAGAGACTGAGTTTCAGCACAAAAGGGAGGTTCCTGTATAAGTCAGCGTTAATGAGACAAACATTTAATTCAGTTCAGTTCAGTCACTCAGTCGTGTCTGACTCTTTGTGACCCCATGAATCACAGCACGCCAGGCCTCCCTGTCCATCACCAACTCCCGGAGTTCACTCAGACTCATGTCCATCGTGTCTGTGATGCCATCCAGCCATCTCATCCTCGGTCGTCCCCTTTTTCTCCTGCCCCCAATCCCTCCCAGCATCAGAGTCTTTTCCAATGAATAAACTTTTCGCATCAGGTGTCCAAAGTACTGGAGTTTCAGCTCCAGCATCATTCCTTCCAAAGAAATCCCAGGGTTGATCTCCTTCAGAATGGACTGGTTGGATCTCCTTGCAGTCCAAGGGACTCTCAAGAGTCTTCTCCAACACCACAGTTCAAACGCATCAATTCTTCGGTGCTCAGCCTTCTTCACAGTCCAACTCTCACATCCATACATGACCACAGGAAAAACCGTAGCCTTGACTAGACGGACCTTAGTCGGCAAAGTGATGTCTCTGCTTTTGAATATACTATCTAGGTTGGTCATAACTTTTCTTCCAAGGGTAAGCGTCTTTTAATTTCGTGGCTGCTGTCACCATCTGAAGTGATTTTGGAGCCCTCCATAATAAAGTCTGACACTGTTTCCACTGTTTCCCCATCTATTTCCCATGAAGTGATGGGACTGGGTGCCATGATCTTAGTTTTCTGAATGTTGAGCTTTAAGCCAACTTTTTTGCTCTCCTCTTTCACTTTCATCAAGAGGCTTTTTAGCTCCTCTTCACTTTCTGCCATAAGGGT
>SJYQ01007042.1:102361-133299 GCA_006410935.1 Redunca redunca
CCTTGGAGATGAACAGAGATCATTCTGTCATTTTTGAGATTGCATCCAAGTACTGCATTTCGGACTCTTCTGTTGACCATGATGGCTACTCCATTTCTTCTGAGGGATTCTTGTCCGCAGTAGTAGATGTAATGGTCATCTGAGTTAAATTCACCCATTCCAGTCCATTTTAGTTCGCTGATTCCTAGAATGTCGATGTTCACCCTTGCCATCTCTTGTTTGACCACTTCCAATTTGCCTTGATTCATGGACCTGACATTCCAGGTTCCTATGCAATATTGCTCTTTACAGCATCGGACCTTGCTTCTATCACCGGTCACATCCACAACTGGGTATTGTTTTTTTCTTTGGCTCCATCCCTTCATTCTTTCTGGAGTTATTTCTCCACTGACCTCCAGTAGCATATTGGGCACCTAATGACCTGGGAAGTTCCTCTTTTGGTATCCTATCATTTTGCCTTTTCCTACTGTTCATGGGGTTCTCAAGGCAAGAATACTGAAGTGGCTTGCCATTCCCTTCTCCAGTGGGCCACATTCTGTCAGGCCTCACCACCCACTCATAAGTGAGTTGATAAGCCTCACAGGGTCAGTGCAGAGAGGTATTGGATTTGCTTGAGGCCTGTCCCTCGCTGTGCTTCCTATGATTCTGGTAAGATTAGGGAGTGTCATTTTCTGTGCTTCCAGGTGTGAGGTCTGGCCTGTAGGTGGTAGAGATAAGACTCCCCAGAAGGGTTCTGTAATGGCTGGTGTAGATGATGGTGCTGCTGCTGCTGCTAAGTTGCTTCAGTTGTGTCCAACTCTGTGTGACCCCATAGACGGCAGCCCACCAGGCTCCCCCATCCCTGGAATGCTCCAGGCAAGAACACTGGAGTGGGTTGCCATTGCCTTCTCCAATGCATGAAAGTGAAAAGTGAAAGTGAAGTCACTTAGTCATGTCCAACTCTTCACGACCCCAGGGACTGCAGCCTACCAGGCTCCTCTGTCCATGGGATTTTCCAGGCAGGAGTACTGAAGTGGGTTGCCATTGCCTTCTCCGGTAGATGATGGTAGATTAAGCCAGTTACAGTGGTTAAATCTTTGCCTTTTCAGACCTGCTTGCAAAGTTGAATTGCTTGTTGTCACATCAGGTGGCTGTGGCTCAACAGTGGGGCTGGAAAGTGGGTGTAGCCTCCACTAGAGGCTTCTTCTCTCTCCCTCTGGGAGCCCTGCCCCCACTCTTTGGCCTTCTCAGTAAATGTAGCAGTTGCTAAAAACTTTTTGCATTTAGGTGTTGGAAATTGGGTAGATACTAAGGAATATTTTTGAACTAAGCCTTGGTATTATCATTTCACATAGGAAGTCCATCAGTTTTCCTTGTTACAGAGTAAACCTACTAAAAACTTAGTGGCTTAAACACACACACACACACACAAACACACACTCTGCCATCTGTTTAGCCTGCAGTTCTGCTCTGTGGTTCTTGAAGTCTGGGCTGGGATGGACTAATTTTGGGCATGCAACTGGTGGATTGAGTGGGGCTTGTTGGTCCTGAGTGATCTTGTTCTGGTATGGAAATCTATTGGCTATTGGCCAGGGTGATAGGAGTGACTGTATCTCTCATGTTCCAACAGGCTAGCCTGGGCATGTGCCTGTGTCAGTGGAGGGTTCTGATAGCAGCAAGGATGGAAGGTGAAAGGATTCTTTTAGCTTTTTTAGCTTCAATTGGAAGGACTGATGCTAAAGCTGAAACTCCAATACTTTGGCCACCTTATGCGAAGAGCTGACTCATTGGAAAAGACTCTGATGCTGGGAGGGATTGGGGGCAGGAGGAGAAGGGGACGACAGAGGATGAGATGGCTGGATGGCATCATGGACTCGATGGACATGAGTCTGAGTGAACTCCGGGAGTTGGTGATGGACAGGGAGGCCTGGCGTGCTGTGATTCATGGGGTCACAAAGAGTCGGACACGACTGAACGACTGAACTGACTGAACTGAACAGCACAATTTCAGTTCTGCCGCTTCCAGTTGGTTAAAGCAAACCACAAGCCCAGCCCAGAATGATGGGAGGAGCTGCAAAGGATTGCAGCCATTTTTGGATTCCACCAAGAAGTTGTTTCCAGGGCTTTAAGCAGCTTGCCCAGGGTGTGCAGACTGTGCCTTTCCTATACTCTATGTGGTGTGTATCCCTGACAGGAACCTCCACTCTTGAAGAGAGATCAATGCTCAATTCAGATAAATGAATCTGTAGTGTGGACTTTTGGGCAGCAGTGGCTGACTTATCTGTGTCCCAGAATGAGATTAGTTGTTTGTCAGTTGCTTCTTTTGCTACTATTTTCTCCCATTCAGAAGGCTGTCTTTTCACCTTGCTTATAGTTTCCTTTGTTGTGCAGAAGCTTTTAATTTTAATTAGGTCCCATTTGTTTATTTTTGCTTTTATTTCCAATATTCTGGGAGATGGGTCATAGAGGATCCTGCTGTGATTTACGTCAGAGAGTGTTTTGCCTATGTTCTCCTCTAGGAGTTTTATAGTTTCTGGTCTTACATTTTGATCTTTAATCCATTATGAATTTATTTTTGTGTATGGTGTTAGAAAGTGTTCTAGTTCCATTCTTTTACAAGTGGTTGACCAGTTTTCCCAGCACCACTTGTTAAAGAGATTGTCTTTTTTCCATTGTATATTCTTGTCTCCTTTGTCAAAGATAAGGTGTCCATAGGTGCGTGGATTTAGAGACAGGAATACCAGACCACCTGACCTGCCTCCTGAGAAATCTGTATGCAGGTCAAGAAGCAACAGTTAGAACTGGACATGAAACAACAGACTGGTTCCAAATTATGAACAGAGTACGTCAAGGCTGTGTATTGTCACTCTGCTTATTTAACTTATATGCAGAGTACATTATGTGAAATGATGGGCTTGATGAAGCACAAGCTGGAATCAAGATTGCTGGGAGAAATATCAATAACCTCAGATACGCAGATGACACCAATCTTATGGCAGAAAGTGAAGAGGAACTAAAGAGCCTCTTGATGAAAGTGATAGAGGATAGTGAAAAAACTGGTTTAAAACTCAACATTCAAAAAAAAGATCATGGCATATGGTCCCATCACTTCAAGGCAAATAGATGGGGAAACAATGGAAACAGTGATAGACTTTATTTTTTTTGGTCTTCAAAATCACGGCAGGTGGTGACTGCAGCCATGAAATTAAAAGACACTTGCTTCTTGGAACAAAAGCTATGACAAACCTAGACAGCATGTGAAAAAGCAGAGACGTTACTTTGCTGACAAAGGTCCATCTAGTCAAAGCTGTGGTTTTTCCAGCAGTCAGGTATGGATGTGAGAGCTGGACCATAAAGAGCACTGAAGAACTAGTGCTTTTGAGCTGTGGTCCTGGAGAAGACTCTTGAGAGTCACTTGGACTGCAAGGAAATCAAACAAGTCAATCCTAAAGGAAATCAGTCCTGAATATTCACTAGAAGGACTGATGCTGAAGCTGAAGTTCCAATACTTTGGCCAGATAGTGGGTGGGAGTCTGGAGTTGGATGGTCAGTTTTTAAAAATTGCCGAGTATGGAACGTATTCATAGTTGTATGTCTGCTGAGTTCTCCATGGCTGTGACTCTAAGACTCTGGTGGCCCCCCAGGAAAGGGTTTGTATACCTGCCTCTGTGCCCAATGAACCAGCCCCCACTCCACTTCCTCCATGGCTCTGGTTTTATCCCTCCATCCTCATTTTGTTGTGTGGGGTGTGTATGTATGTTTGTGTGTCTTCCATCAGAAGGTATGTGTTATCTTTTTGGATGTAATAGGGCTTAGATGAATTCATGTCAAATAGATTTCTGCTTGTAATGCTCACAGTGGTATTTACTTTCATATTTCTAAATAATGTGCTGATCCTGTTATTTTTATTTTTTTAAATTTAATTAATTTAATTGGAGGCTATTACTTTACAATACTGAAGTTGTTTTTGCCATACATTGACATGAATCAGCCATGGGTGTACATGTGTCCCCCACCCTGAACCCCCCTGCCACCTCCCTCCCCATCCCATCCCTCTGGGTTGTCCCAGTACACCAGCTTTGAGTGCTCTGTTTCATTCACTGAACCTGGACTGGTCATCTATTTCGCACATGGTAATATACATGTTTCAATGCTATTCTCTCAAATCATCCCACCCTTGCCTTCTCCTACAGAGTCCAAAAGTATGCTCTTTATGTCTGTGTCTCTTTTGCTGTCTCGCATATAGGGTCATTGTTACCATCTTTCTAAATTCTGTATATATGTGTTAATATACTGTATTGGTGTTTTTCTTTCTGACTTACTTCACTTTGTATAATAGGCCCCAGTTTTATCTACCTCATTAGAACTGATTCAAATGCATTCTTTTTAATAGCTGAATAATATTCCATTGTATATATGTACCACAACTTTCTTATCCATTTGTCTGCTGATGGACATATAGGTTGCTTCCATGTCCTGGCTATTGTAAACAATGCTGTGATGAACATTGGGGCACACATGTCTCTTTCACTTCTGGTTTCCTTGGTGTGTATGCCCAGTAGTGGGATTGCTGGGTTGTATGACAGTTCTATTTCCAGTTTTTTAAGGAATCTCCACACTGTTCTCCATAGTGGCTATACTAGTTTGCATTCCCACCAACAGTGTAAGAGGGTTCCCTTTTTTCCACACCCTCTCCAGCATTTATTGTTTGTAGACTTTTTGATAGCAGTGATGATCAGTGTGTGATGGTACCTCATTGTGGTTTTGATTTGCATTTCTCTGATAATGAGTGATGTTGAGCATCTTTTCATGTGTTTGTTAGCCGTCTGTATGTCTTCAGAGAACTGTTTAGTTCTTTGGCCCACTTTTTGATTGGGTCATTTATTTTTCTGGAATTGAGCTGTGGGAGCTGCTTGTATATTTTTGAGATTAATTCTCTGTCAGTTTCTTCGTTTGCTATTATTTTCTCCCATTCTGAAGGCTGTCTCTTCATCTTGGTTATAGTTTCCTTCATTGTGCAAAAGCTTTTAAGTTTAATTAGGTCCCACTTGTTAATTTTTGCTTTCATTTCTATTACTATGGGAGGTGGGTCATAGAAGTTCTTGCTGTGGTTTATGTCAGAGAGTGTTTTGCCTATGTTTTCCTGTAGTTTTATAGTTTCTGGTCTTATGCTTAGATCTTTAATCCATTTTGAGTTTATTTTTGTGTATAGTGTTAGAAAGTGTTCTAGTTCCATTCTTTTACAAGTGGTTGACCAGTTTTCCCAGCACCACTTGTTAAAGAGATTGTCTTTTTTCCATTGTATATTCTTGCCTCCTTTGTCAAAGATAAGGTGTCCATAGGTGCGTGGATTCATCTCTGGGCTTTCTATTTTGTTCCATTGATCTATATTTCTGTCTTTGTGCCAGTACCATACTGTCTTGATGACTGTAGCTTTGTAGTATAGTTTGAAGTCAGGCAGGTTGATTCCTCCAGTTCCATTCTTCTTTGTCAAGTTTGCTTTGGCTATTTGAGGTTTTTTGTAGTTCCATACAAAATTGTGAAATTATTTGTTTTAGTTCTGTGAAAAATACCATTGGTAGCTTGATAGGGAGGAGAAGGAAATGGGAATCCACTCCAGTATTCTTGCCTAGAGAATCTTGTGGACAGAGGGGCCTGGTGGGCTGCTGTCCATAGGGTCGCACAGAGTCAGACATGACTGAAGCGACTTAGCATGCATTCATGAATTGGAGAAGGAAATGGCAACCTACTCCAGTATTCTTGCCTGGAGAATCCCATGGACAGAAGACCTGGTGGGCTGCCATCTATGGAGCTGCACAGAATCAGGCACGACTGAAGCGACTTAGCAGCAGCAGCAGCTTGATAGGGATTGCATTGAATCTGTAGATTGCTTTGGGTAAGATACTCATTTTCACTGTATTGATTCTTCCAATCCATGAACATGGTATATTTCTACATCTATTTGTGTCATCTTTGATTTTTCATCAGTGTTTTATAGTTTTCTAGGTAGATTTTAGGTAGTTTTTAGGTAGATTTTATAGATTTCTAGGTAGTTTTTAGGTAGATTTTTTCCTAAGTATTCTATTCTTTTCATCGCAATGGTGAATGGGATTGTTTCCTTAACTTCTCTTTCTGTTTTTTCATTGTTAGTGTATAGGAATGCAAGGGATTTCTGTGTGTTAATTTTATATCCTGCAAATTTAGTGTATTCATTGACTAGCTCTAGTAGTTTCTGGTGGTGTCTTTAGGGTTTTCTATGTAGAGGACCATGTCATCTGCAAACAGTGAGAGTTTTACTTCTTTTCCAACTGGATTCCTTTTATTTCTTTTTCTTCTCTGATTGCTGTGGCTAAAACTTCCAAGCAATGTTGAATAGTAATGGTGAGAGTGGGCACCCTTGTCTTGTTCCTGACTTTAGGGGAAATGCTTTCAGTCTTTTGTCACTGAGGATAATGTTTGCTGGGGGTTTCTCATATATGGCTTTTATTTTGTTGAGGTATGTTCCTTATATGCCTGCTTTCTGGAGAGTTTTTATCATAAATGGGTGTTGAATTTTGTCAAAGGCTTTCTTTGCATCTACTGAGAGATAATCATATGTTTTTTATCTTTCAATTTGTTAATGTGGTGTATCACATTGATTGGTTTGCAAATATTGAAGAATCCTTGAATCCCTGGGATAAAGCCCACTTGGTCGTGATGTATGATTTTTTTTAATATGTTGTAGGATTCTGTTTGCTAGAATTTTGTTGAGGATTTTTGCATCTATGTTCATCAGTGATATTGGCCTGAAGTTTTCTTTTTTTGTGGTATCATTTTCTGGTTTTGGTATTAGGGTGGTGGTAGCCTCATAGAATGAGTTTGAGAGTTTACCTTCCTCTGAAATTTTCTGGAAGAGTTTGAGTAGAATAAGTGTTTAGCTCTTCTATAACTTTTTGATAGAATTCACATGTGAATCTATCTGGTCCTGGGCTTTTGTTTGTTGGAAGATTTTTGATTACAGTTTTGATTTCTGTGCTTGTGATGGGTCAGTTAAGATGTTGCTTCTTTCTGGTTCAGTTTTGGAAGGTTATACTTTTCTAAGAATTCATCCATTTTTTCCAAGTTGTCCATTTTATTGGCATATAGTGCTGATCATAGTCTCTTATGATCCTTTGTATTTTTGTGTTGTCTGTTGTGATTTCTCCATTTTAATTACTAATTTTGTTGATTTGATTCTTCTCCCTTTTTTTCTTGATGAGTCTGGCTAATGGTTTGTCTATTTTATTTATCTTCTCAAAGAATCAGCTTTTAGTTTTGTTGATTTTTGCTGCAGTCTCCTTTGTTTCTTTTTCATTTATTTCTACTTTAATTTTTATGATTTCTTTCCTTCTACTAACCCCGGGGTTCTTAATTTCTTTTTTTTCTAGTTAGGTTATTTATTTGATTTTTCTCTTTTTTCTTGAGGTAAGCTTGTATTGTTATGAACCTTCCCCTTAGCACTGCTTTTACTGAATCCCATAGGTTTTGGGTTGTTGTGTTTTAATTTTCATTTGTTTCTATGCATATTTTGATTTCTTCTGTGATTTGTTTGTTATTAAGAAGCATGTTGTTTAGCCTCCATATGTTTGTATTTTTAATACTTTATTTTTCCTGTAGTTGGCATCTAATCTTACTGCATTGTGACCAGGAAAGATGCTTGAAATGATTTCAATTTTTTAAAAAATTTACAAAGGCTAGATTTATGGCCCAGGATGTGATCTATCCTGGATAATGGTCAGTATGCACTTGAGAAAAAGGTGAAATTCATTGTTTGGGTGTGAAATGTCCTATAGATATCAATTAGGTCTAACTGGCCCATTGTATCATTTAAAGTTTGTGTTTCCTTGCTAATTTTCTGTTTGGTTGATCTATTCATAGGTGTGAGTGTGGTATTAAAGTCTCTTACTGTTATTGTGTTACTGTTAATTTCCCCTTTCATATTTGTTAGCATTTGCCTTATGGATTGAGGTGTTCCTATGTTGGGTGCATAGATATTTACAATTGTTATATCTTCTTGGTTTGATCCTTTGATCATTATGTAGTGTCCTTCTTTGTCTCTTTTCATGGTCTTTATTGCAAAGTCTATTTTATCTGATATGAGTATTGCTACTCCTGCTTTCTTTTGGTCTCCATTTGCATGAATTATCTTTTTCCAGCTCTTCACTTTCATTCTGTATGTGTCCCTAGGTTTGAGGTGGGTCTCCTGTAGACAACATATATAGGGATCTTGTTTCTGTATCCATTCAGTCAGTCTTTGTCTTTTGGTTGGGGCGTTCAACCCATTTACATTTAAAGTAATTATTGATAAGTATGATCCCATTGCCATTTACTTTGTTGTTTTGGGTTCGAGTTTATAAACTCTTCCTGTGTTTCTTGTCTAGAGAAGATCCTTTAGCATTTGTTGAAGAGCTGGTTTGGTGGTGCTTAATTCTCTCATCTTTTGCTTGTCTGTAAAGCTTTTGATTTCTCCTTCATATTTGAATGAGATCCTTGCTGGATATAGTAATCTGAGTTGTAAGTTTTTCTGTTTCATCACTTAAGGTACTTTCTGCCTGTCCCTTCAGGCCTGAAGAGTTTTTATTGAACGATCAGCTGTTATCCTTATGGGGATCCCCTTGTGTGCTATTTGTTGCTTTTCCTTTGCTGCTTTTAATATTTGCTCTTTGCATTTGATCTTCACTAGTTTGATTAATATGTGTCTTGGGGTGTTTCAGCTTGGGTTTATCCTGTTTGGGACTCTTTGGGTTTCTTGGACTTGGGTGGCTATTTCCTTCCTCATTTTAGGAAAGTTTTCAACTATTATCTCCTCAAGTATTTTCTCATGCTCCACTTTTCTGTCTTCTTCTGGGACTCCTATAATTCTAATGCTGGGGCATTTAACTGTCCCAGAGGTCTCTGAGGTTGTCCTCATTTCTTTTAATTCTTTTTTCTTTTTTCCTCTCTGCTTCATTTATTTCCACCATTCTATCTTCCACCTCACTTATTCTATCTTCTGCCTCAGTTATTCTACTGTTGGTTCCCTCCAGAGTGTTTTTGATCTCAGTTACTCATAGCTCAGTTGGTAAAGAATCTGCCTGCAATGCGGGAGATCCAGGTTCACTTCCTGGGTTGGGAAAATACCTTGGAGAAGGGAATGGCAACCCACTCCAGTATTCTTGCCTGGAGAATCCCATGGACAGAGGAGCCTGGCAGGCTACTGTCCATGGGGTTGCAAGAGTCAGACAAAACTTAGCAACTAAACCACCACATTGCATTATTCATTACTGATTGATTCTTCTTTATTTCTTCTAGGTCCTTGTTAAACATTTCTTGCATCTTCTCAATCCTTGTCTCTAGTCTATTTATCTCTAACTCCATTTTGTTTTCAAGAGTTTGGATCACCTGTACTATCATTATTCTGAATTATTTTTCAGGTAGACTCCCTATCTCCTCCTCTTTTGTCTGGTTTGTTGGGCATTTATCATGTTCCTTTACCTGCTGAATATTTCTCTGCCTGTTCATTTTGTTTAGATTGCTGTTTGGGTGCCTTTTCAGTAGGCTGGACGTTCATGTTTCCTTTTTACTGTGGAGTCTGCTCCCTGTGGGTGGGGTTGGACTAGTGGCTTGCCAACGTTTCATGGTTAGTGGAGCTTGAATCTGTGTTCTGGTGGGTGGAGCTGGATCTCTTCTCTCTGGAGTGCAATGAAGTGTCCAGTAGTGACCTTTTGGGGTGTCTATGAGTTTGGCAAGGTTTTGGCAGCCTGTCTTTTAATGCTCAGGGCTGTGTTCTGCATTGCTGGGGAATTAGCATGGTATGTCTTGCTCTGGAACTTGTTGGCTCTTGGGTGGCGCTTGTTTTCAGTGTAGGTATGGAGGCTTTTGAGTGAGCTCTTGTCTATTAATCCTCCCTGGAATCAGGAGTTTTCTGATGTTCTCAAGTTTTGGAGTTAAGCCTCCTGCCTCTGGCTTTCACTCTTATTCTTACAATAACCTCAAGACTTCTTCATCCATACATCACAGATGGTAAAACAACTAGGTTAATGGTGAAACAATTCTCCACAGTGAGGGACACCCAGAGAGGTTCACAGAGTTACATGGAGAAAAGAAGAGGGAGGAGGGAGATAGGTGACCAGGAGGAGAAGAGGGGGAGTCAAAAGGGGAGAGAGCAATCAAGCCAGTAATCACACCCTTAAGTGAAAATGGATACTGAAGACTAGATTCTTAAAGGTACAAAATTGATAACAAATACCAAAAGGCAGGTTAAATTCTAGAATAGAGGTTAGACTCTCAAAAAAAAAAAAAAAAAACCANAAAAAAAAAAAAACCCACTATTAAAAATACAAAACAAAATCAATCACAAAAATTATAAAAAATATGTATCTGAAATTTGCTTTAAAACTAGGGCCTTTTTGGGCAAGGTAATAATAGGTTATACAAATGAAAATTAAAGGAGTAATAAAGAACTTTAATTAAAAAAACTTAAAAAGTGATAATAGTAAAAATATATCTAGGAATTTCTCTGGAGTTGTTGTGGGCAGTGTGGGGTCAGTTCATTTTCAGATAGTTCCTTGCTCCAGCCTGTACTTGTTCTGAAGGTCTATAAACCCCCTCCAATGCTTAGTCAACGTTGACTACAGGGTTTTAACCTGTTGCACCTGTGACTTCCAGAGTGGTTCCCTCTTTGGCTTCCTCTGTTTGCAGGTCTCTTCAGGGTCTAATTTCTGCCCTGACACAAGGGGGCGAATGTGGTCACTTATTTAGGTTCACTTGTTCAGTTGGGTTGTGGGGAGGGAGGGACATGGCAAACAAATATCGCTGGTGTGTGTGGGGAGTGCTCACAGTGTATGGACCCCACTGGGTTTGCCCCTGCTCAAGGAAGCTTGTGCTTCCTGGATCTACACTGCTCAGGCTCCAGGGTGCCATGAGAGGCACTGTCCAAAGTAGGCCCTGTGCTTCGTGCACTTCCCATGTGTAAGGCACTCAGGTTCTCAGATTCTCCACAAGGGTACAGACGCGGTTGGATGTGTGTTTTGTGTCTTTCCCATTATGAGCGACTCAGGTGGCCAGGTGTTTGGTGAGTGCACTGTCCCAGGTGGGCGGTGTGTCTTACTCACTTCCCCACTCCCGGCTGCTTGGTTTCCCAGATGACCTGTGAGCGCGCCGCCTCAGGTGTGCAGTGTGTCTCCTCTGGGGGGCTGATCTCAGGCTGTGACCCTCCTGGAAGATGTCAACCATCCAGGGTCCCAGGAAGATGTGACTAGCAACTGGAAGCCTGCTCAGCTTGGTGGAGGATGCCTGTCTCTGGGGCTGAGACTGGGGCAGCCCTTGCCTCCAGCTCTGGCTGTCGCCCGCCTGCCTCACTGCCTCTGGTCGGGAGGGGCCTGTGTGCACTCAACTAGCTCTCCCTTGGTGTTTGCTCAGCCCTTCCTTCTGTGAGCGGGCCAGGCTTCAAGTCAGATCCTTTTGCGGGAAAGTTCTCTGTTTTTTCCTCTCTGGCAATCCCACAGTTTGGGTTGTATCCCTCATCTTGTCCCCAGGGCATTCAGGCCTGGTCCTTACCCTAAGCGGCAATTGTGCAGCCCATGCCTCCTTGTCCAGCCCCCGCTTGCTGGTGGTAGACACCAGCCTCTGGGTTACTTCTCTGCTGACAGTTGAGGTTAGGTGTGTATTCCATGGTTTTTTTTTTTTTTCCCTCCCAGTTATTTTGCTGTCTGAGATTCCAAAACTCCCCACATACCCACCTGTGAGAGGGTTTCCTCCTGTGTGGAAACTTCTCTTTCATGACTCCCTCCCCAGGATGAGTCTCCACCCCTAACTCTTTTGTCTCTCTTTTTGTCTTTTATATTTTGTCCTACCTCCTATTGAAGATAATGGGCTGCTTTTCTGGGTGCCTGATGTCCTCTGCTAGCATCCAGAAGTTGTTTTGTGGAGTTTGCTCAGCTTTCAAATGATCTTTTGATGAATTTGTGGGGGAGAAAGTGGTCTCCCTGTCCTATTCCTCTGCCATCTTTGATCCTGTTATTTCTTCATTAATCAATTTAAATGTCTGTTGACGGCAGTAGAGAATGGTGATTGACCTCCACAGGTCTCTCAGCACTGGCCCTTCCCCCATCCTTCACTATACTTTCATCACAACTTTTGGTTAAATTGCAGCTCTTCTTTGGTGGTTCAATTGGTAAAGTCTCTGCCTGCAATGCAGGAGACCCAGGTTTAATCCCTGGGTTGGGAAGATCTCCCGGAGAGGGGAATGACAACCCACTTCAGTATTCTTGCCTGGAGGATTTCACGGGCAAAGGAGCCTGGCAGGCTGTTGCCCATGGTCGCAAAGAGTCAGACACAACTGAGCAACTAACACTCACTTTGGTTAAATTGACGATCAGTGTTTATGTTACTATGACAGTAAATTTTGCTTACTGCTTAGTGAAGTAGACTATGGAGATGTTTCCTGGAGTTAATGCCTACATATTTTCCATTTATTTGGTTTCCTATTACCTATATTTATTTTTCCTAAATGGTTTACCAGGTCAGTTTTTATGTGAATCAATATTTTCCAAAGAGTCAAATTGACTTTCTATCACTTTCCATCCTCTGGGGCCCTCCCAGGTGGACTTTCTGGTTCTTAGCTTCTCTCTAGACCTCATGCTTTGTGTGGATTATTGGGTTTCACAGCTTCTTTTCCTGCTTTACACCATTATTTTGCTGAAGCATGTCCCCTCATAGCTTCCTAAGCTATCAGAAGTAAATTCTTAGGGTCCCTGAACAACTGAAAAATATTTCTTCCCAAAAGACTCTGAAACATGAGTGTGTGTGAAAATGAGTCGTTAGGATGATATTCCTGGGAGAAAGTGGGAAAGGAGAGGGATAAATAGGAGAACGAGAAAGGAAAGCAGGACAGAGAGATGCCAGTGTCAGACCGAGCAGCAGCTCTGGAGTGGAAGTTACCTCCATAGAATTTGTCCTGCAAGAGGCAGTCATTGGCTGTGAGTCGTCTGTAGGCAGGGGTGGGGTCTAGGGGAAACAACTCCAGGGGTTCTGTCTGGTTTGAGGGTGGTTGCCTGGAGACCATTGTGGTGTGCGTCACTGGGAGCCAAGTGCACAGCAGTCTGTGCCCTGGGACCGGAGTGAGCCATCGGGACCAAGCATCACTGGGCTGCACCACCACGGCCTCACACTTTCTGGCAGTTTAGCAGTTATGTCTTCAAGAAACAGAATTCATTATAGGAGTTCACACAAATGTTGGAAGGACTAAAGAAGCAGTTGCTGTGTGGATCAGCTTGGAATGATTTTCAGAATAATACAGAAGAGCCAACGAGGCAGCTGTTCCCCTGAGGCAGCCTCTGGAAGCAACAGTCAGAGTCTGGTGGTCCTCCTGCTATGGCAGCAGCCTCTGGACCCCCTGGAGCAAGAGGATAGACAGATCCCCAGTTCTTCCATCCAGGCTCAAAGTCACCTCCACCACTGTCACTGCTTGCTGTCCCACCAACGTAGCAGCAGGAAGGAATCTGGGAAACTCTTAAAGGAAAATGACCCTTTAATCAAGACTGACTACCAGAACCTGGGTGAGAAAGAGCTCCCTCCAACACAGAACATAATTTGTATCTAGGACCCCGGCTGTGAGAAAGTCTGGGAAATTGAGTTTTACTATGCAACCTCTACAAAAAAAAAAAAAAAAAAAAAAATTGTAGGTTGGGAGAGCAACACAAATATTGTACAGCTGGATATACAATCCTAGATTAAACAGTTTTTTTCACCTGGGAGATTTGGAAGGCATTGCTCCATTATCTTCTAATTTCTGATTTCATTGTTGAAAATTTGAACACCATTTTAATTTCTTTATGAGAAACTTTCTTTTTTTCTCATTCTGGAAGCTCTGAGCATCTACTCTTTCTTCTTGATATTCTAAGAGGTTATAATGATGGGTGTTTGTGCAGGTGGTTTTTCTTCCCTTGTGCTGGGCACCCAGTGGACCCTGCCAATCCTAACCTTTTGATCTGTGCTATGGACTGAAATTTGTCTCCCTAAAATACATGTGTTAAAACCTATCTGCAATGTGATGGTATTAGGAGGTGCAAACTTTGGGAAATGCTATATCTCATGAATGGGATGAGAGCCCTTATAAAAGAGACTCCAGAGAGCTGGAAGGCAGATGTCAGTGAACCAGGAAGCAGGCTCTCCCAGACACTGAACCTGCCAGCACCACGAACTTGGACTTCCCAGCCTCCAAAATGTGCAAAAGAAATGTTTGTTGATTATAAGCCATTCAGTTAAAGGTATTTTTTGTTATAGTGGTCAGAGTGGACTAAGACAACCTGGGAAAAATTTACTATTATTTTATTGATAATTTCCCTCTCCTGACTTTTTTATTCTCTATTTCTGTATCATATAGTTAGACTGTGAATTTTTGGAATTGATCTTTTAAGTTTCTTCAGTTCAGTTCAGTTCATTTCAGTTGCTCAGTCGTGTCCAACTCTTTGTGACCCCATGAATCGCAGCACGCCAGGCCTCCCTGTCCATCACCAACTCCTGGAATCCACCCAAACCCATGTCCATTGAGTCGATGATGCCATCCAACCATTTCATCCTCTGTTGTCCCCTTCTCCTCCTGCCCTCAATCTTTCCCAGCATCAGGGTCTTTTCCAAAGAGTCAGCTCTCCATATCAGGTGGCCACAGTATTAGAGTTTCAGCTTCAACATCAGTCCTTCCAACACCCAAGATTGATGTCCTTTAGGATGGACTGGTTGGATCTCCTTGCAGTCCAAAGGATTCTCAAGAGTCTTCTCCAACACCACAGTTCAAAAGCATCAATTCTTCAGCACTCAGCCTTCTTTATAGTCTAACTTTCACATCCATACATGACCACTGGAAAAACCATAGTCTTGACTAGTCGGACCTTTGTTGGCAAAGTAATGTCTCTGCTTTTTAATATGCTGTCTAGGTTGGTCATAACTTTCCTTCCAAGGAGTAAGCATCTTTTAATTTCATGGCTGCAATCACCATCTGCAATGATTTTGGAGCCCAGAAAAGTAAAGTCAGCCACTGTTTCCACTGTTTCCCCATTTATCTGCCATGAAGTGATGGGACCAGATGAAATGATCTTCGTTTTCTGAATGTTGAGCTTTAAGTCAACTTTTTCACTCTCCTCTTTCACTTTCATCAAGAGGCTTTTTAGTTCCTCTTCACTTTCTGGCATAAGGGTGGTGTCATCTGCATATCTGAGGTTATTGATATTTCTCCCGGCAATCTTGATTCCAGCTTGTGCTTCTTCCAGCCCAGCGTTTCTCATGATGTACGCTGCACAGAAGTTAAATAAGTGGGCTGACAATATACAGCCTTGATGTACTCCTTTTCCTATTTGGAACCAGTCTGTTGTTCCATGTCCAGTTGTAACTGTTGCTTCCTGACCTGCATACAGGTTTCTCAAGAGGCAGGTGGTCTGGTATTCCCATCTCTTTCAGAATTTTCCATAGTTTATTGTGATCCACACAGTCAAAGGCTTTGTCATAGTCAATAAAACATAAATGGATGTTTTTCTGGAACTCTCTTGCTTTTTTGATGATCCATCAGATGTTGGCAATTTGATCTCTGGTTCCTCTGCCTTTTCTAAAAGCAGCTTGAACATCTGGAAGTTCATGGTTCATGTATTGCTGAAGCCTGGCTTGGAGAATTTTAAGCATTACTTTACTAGCATGTGAGATGAGTGCAATTGTGTGGTAGTTAAGTTTCTTACCTTTTCTCTTCTATTTTCATCTCTTTTTTGCTCTGCTTTTTGACATTTTTTCTACTTATTTCAGCCATCATAATTTTAATTTCCAAGAGTTCTTCATGCATCTGTTACTCTTCCCTTGTTTTTTAGTCACTTAATCATGTCCAACTCTTTTGCAATCTAATGGACTGTAGCCTGCCAGGCTCCTCTGTCCATGAGAGTTTTCTGGGCAAGAGATTACTGGATTGGGTTGTCAGTTCGTCCTCCAGAGGATCTCCTCGACACAGGGATTGTACCCACATCTATGCATCTCCTGCATTGCTGTAGATTCTTTATCACTGAGCCACCAGAAGAACTCTTATTATTGCCCAGTACTTGAAATATCTTTCTGACTTACATTTTTCCTCTTTTTTTTTTTTCCATTTTGGTTTCATTGTTTCTATGTTAGAGGATTGCTTCCATGTTTGGTGACTGCTGGCTGTCAATTCATATTTAAGAATGGAAGAATGGAGTGTTCCTATTTACAATAGCCAAGACTTGGAAGCAACATAAACATTTTTGATGAATGGATAGAAAGATGTGGTACTTATATACAATGTAATACTACTTAGCTATAAAAAAACGAATGAAATGATGCCATTTGCAGCAACATGGATGGACTTAGAGATTATCATACTAAGTGAAGTAGGTCAAAGTCATATGACATCACTTGTTGTTCAGGCACTTAATTTGTGTCTGACTCTGCGACCCTATGGACTACAGCACACTAGTCTTCTCTGTGCTCTGCTATCTCCTGGAGTTTGCTCAGATTCATGTCCACTGAGTTGGTGATGCTATCTAATAGTCTCATCCTCTGCTCCCTAGTTCTCCTTTGCCTTCAATCTTTCCCAGCATCAGGGTCTTTTCCAATGATATCACTTATATGTGAAATCTAAAGTATGATACAAATGAACTTATTTATAAAATAGAAATGCGCTTACAAACAGGAAAAAAAAAACACCCCAAAACTTACGGCTACCAAAGGAGAAAGAAGGGGGGGCATAAATTAGGAATTTTGGAGTAGCAGATACATACTACTATGTATGAAACGGATAACTAACAAGGACACACTGAATAACATCAGGAGCTATATTTGATCTTTTCTAATAACCTATAATGGAAAAGAATCTTAAAGAGAATATGTATATTATAACTGAATCACTTTGCTGTGCACCACAGACTAACACAACATTGTAAATAAACTATATTTCAATAATAAAAAAGGCTATTAAAAAAAAGAATGAAGTGCTCAAAGTGAGTAGGAAGCCCCTAGGATACAGATGGGGCTTGTAGCAGGAGGCTTTGGTATGTAATGAACAGGTCATGACCCGATCTTATCATCCACTGGGGCATCCCCAAACATCAGACCCTGGGATGCTTTTCTTGAGCCAGTGGGTGGAGTGGTGGTAAGATGGGGGCTGGGAGGCAGTGGTCCCATCTCCGGTGCACACCTTTGAGTGTACACTTCCTTCTCATTCTATTTCTCTTCTGCACTTCACAACCAACTTCCTTTGTGCTTGGTTCCCTCAGTCTGGAGCCTCTGGCTCAATTCCTCCAGGAAACAACCTCTGATGTCCTGAGTTTGGAGGGGCGAGGAATTGCTGGCTTTAAGAGGTGTTCACCAGTCCTAGGATTCTCCTCACCAGGCCAACCTGGGTTGTATCTTTTGTCATGACATAATTAGGAATGGCCCACTCCCCAAGGTGGCCCAGTTACAATAGTAAATTTTGCTTCCCCCTAGCCCTCAGGTGCACCCCAGGCCTCCCTAGTCTGGCTCCTGCAGGGGTTATTTGGGGCCAGCCACCACTTGCCCTTGGCATAGCCTCTGTGCTTCATCCAGGGCATCCTCCCAAGCTCTTCTGGGTCAGTTAAACTTCTTCCATTTTTCTAGATCCCAAAATGTACCACAGCTTTGTACCTGCTGTTGTCTCTTCTCTCATTTTCTTGGTACATTTGGATTTATATATTAAAAAGATTCCATTGATGACATTTTATTGGAGCATTGTGAAGGAGTGCCAACGACGAATGTGATCAATCTTGTTCATTTCCCTACAGGTCTGGAGGGAAATGCACGCAATGAGGAAGGGCCGTGGCTGCCACCATGCCTTCTAAGCTCTTCCTCCTGCAGCCTATGGCAGCTCAGAGGCTTACTGCCTAATTATTGTACATGGGGGTTTGCTGGCTTTCTAGGCATTTACAGTGTACAAATTGTCTGTTGGTGCCTCACAGTGCTGGGCATTGGGCTGGTGGTGTGAGTCCTGGCACCTACTACCCAAGACCTGTCCTCTCCAACAGAACACAGCCTGTGTGTGCAAGTTAAGCACAAACTGGAGTGGAGAGCTCTTTAATAGCCTGATGGCATCCCTGGCAACAGAGGCCAGAACTAAAAGTGTGCGGCTTAATGGACACTTTCAATGGCAGGAAGTCTGAAGCTTTGTAAAGGAAAAAGTGTAAAGAATGTCCAAGAAGCTTTGTAAAGAAGCCAAACCTTCCCCTCCCCCTTCTTTCATGTGTCCACCCCCAGCATGGTCAGAGACATTGGGGAGGCTGTCTCCTGCGTCTTCCGGAAAATCTATTAGCAGCACTGGGTGAAGTCGTCAGGGCCAATTCTAGTTCACGTACAGCATAACAAGAATTTTCTGATTTGCATAAGTGGTGACAAGAACCCTCTGGTGGATCCCGTGTTTCTCCCCAGTGTCTAACAAAGCAGAATTCAATTCAAGGCAGATACTGCTCTATTCCATCAGAGGAAATGTGATTCCATTTATTTCACCTCCGATTAATTCCCTGAGCATTTGTTGCTTGGCTTCCCTGTATAGTTTTCTGTGCTAAGTAACAAATTATCACAAATGTTGCAGCTTTACTAGCTCACAGTTCTGCAAGTCAGAAGTCCAGCGAGCATGGGTGTGGCTGAGTTCCTTCAGTTCAGTTCAGTTCAGTCGCTCAGTCGTGTCCAACTCTTTGCCCCCATGAACCACAGCATGCCAGGCCTCCCTGTCCATCACCAACTCCCAAAGTTCACTCAGACTCATGTCCATCAAGTCGCTGATGCCATCCAGCCATCTCATCCTGGGTTGTCCCCTTCTCTCCCTGCCCCCAATCCCTTCCTTCCAAAGAAATCCCAGGGCTGATCTCCTTTAGTGTGGACTGGTTGGATCTCCTTGCAGTCCAAGGAACTCTCAAGAGTCTTCCCCAATACCACAGTTCAAAAGCATCAATTCTTTGGCGCTCAGCCTTCTTCACAGTCCAACTCTCACATCCATGCATGACTACTGGAAAAACCATAGCCTTGACTAGATGGACCTTAGTTGGCAAAGTAATGTCTCTGCTTTGGAATATCTAGGTTGGTCATAACTTTTCTTCCAAGCAGTAAGGGTCTTTTAATTTCATGGCTGCAATCACCATCTGCAGTGATTTTGGAGCCCCTCCAAAATAAAGTCTGACACTGTTTCCTCATCCTATTTCCCATTAGATGTCCATAATTACTCATCCTGAAGGACTTAAACTTTGTATCCTTTGACCAACATTCTCTCCATTTCCCATTTCCCCTACCCTGGAAGACTCTGGCAATTCCCATTCTACTCTCGGTTTCTATGAATTTATTTTTGATTCCACATGTAAGTGAGACCATGCAGTATTTGTTTTTCTGTATCTGGCCTATTTTATGAGGCATGATGTTTTCGGGTTTACCCATTTTGTAACAAAGGGCAGGATTTCCTTCTTTTTAAAGGCTAAGTAATATTCCATTGTATATATGTATATCTTCCTTTTCTGTTGAAGGATATTATATGGTATCCATGTTGTGTCTGTTGTGAATAATGTTGCAGTGAGTGTGGGAGTGCAAAAGCTCTTAAAACCCTGATTTCAGTGTCTTTGGATGTGTACACAGAAGTGGGGTCACTGGGTCATATGGTAGTTCCATACTATTTTCCATTGGCGGTACTAATTTACATTCCCATCAATAGTGCACAAGATTTCTCTTTTCCCCACATCCCTGCTAACACTTGCCTTTTGTCTTTTTGATAACAGCCATTCTAACAGATGTGAGGTGACAGCTCACTGTAGTTTTGATGTACACTTCCCTGAAGATTGGTGATATTGAACGCCTTTTCACATAGCTGTTGGCCATTTGAATTTCTTCTTTGGAGAAGCGTCTGTTCAGGGCCTTTGCTCAGTCATTTATCTTGTTGGTAGAACTCAGTTCCTTGCGGTTATAGGACTGAGGTCCACTCCCCTCCTGGTGTCAGCTGTTCCAGCTGTTCTTGGCTGCTAAAGGGCACCTGTACTCTTTGCCACTTTTTCTCCTTCATCTTCAAGCCAGCAAAGGTGTACCACATCCTTCTCATGCTTGGAATCTCTGACTTCCTTTTCTGCCACCAGCTTTTAAAGGGCTCATGGGGTTAGCTTAGGCCAACCTGGATAATCTCCTAGTCTTGAAGTCAGTTATGCCAAATAACATAACCTAATCATGGAAGTAATAGCCATTATATCCAGAGGGCAGATACACCTGGGGAGTGAAAATATTGGGGCCATGTGAGAATTCTGCCTGCCACATGCCCTGAGTCAGTCTCCCATGCGGAGGGGCTTATCTCTGCTCTTCACAGCTACTCTCTGCAGTGGACATGAGGCTGACGCAGATGAACTCAGTCTGGACTGTGGAGAGTGTCAGGGATCCATGTTCCATCTGCTTTCATTGCTGTCACTACCAAGCTGCCTCTCCCCAGGCTGCATTTATAAATGGACAAATTGGGCTTGACTGATGGGCTCTGTCGTGACTGGTGTCTGTCAAGGATGTTCAGTGGGCCCTTATGACTTACAGTCTTCTCTAAGCCCCTTTAGCTCATTTGGAAAAACCTTTTTTCAGCTTCAAAGAGATATGATATAGTTGACAAAATTGTGTATATTCAAGGTGTACAACATGATGGTTTCATATAAATATACACTGTGAAATGATTGCCACAATGAAGTTAATTAGCATTCATCACCTCATGCAGTTATATTTTTTTCCTTTTCATTGTCTGCCTCCCCACACCACCTCAGCAACCACCTGTTTGTTCTTTGTATCTAGGAATCTGTTTCTGTTTTGTTATGTTTATTCATTTGCTTTGTTTTTTGGATTCCATTCTTAAGTGAAATCATGCTGTACTTTTCTTTCTCTGTCTGACTTATTTCACTAGGGTAATACCCTCTAAATCCAACTATGTAGTTGCAAAAGCTAAGATTTTACTCTTTTTATGGCTAAGTAATATTCTACTGTGTGTGTGTGCATATATCACATCTTCTTTATCCATTCATCTATTGTTAGACACTGAGATGGCTTCCTCATCTTGGCTATTGTAAATAATGCTGCCTTAAACTTAGGGGTGGATATATCTTTTTGAATTAGTGTTTTCTTTGGAAAAATATGCAGAAGTGGGATTGCTAGATTGTATAGTAGTTGTATTTAAAAAATGTTGAAGAAGCTCCATGCTCCTTTCCATAGTAGTGATACCAATTCACATCCCACCAACAGTGCATGAAGTCTCCCTTTTCTCCGTATCTTCACCAACACTTATATGTTGTCTTTTTGACAATTGCTACTCTGGCAGGGGTGAGATGACGTCTCTTTGTGGTTTTGATTTGCATTTCCTTGATGATTAGTTGGCCATCTTCTCATGTGCCTGTTGGCCATCTGTATGTCTTCTCTGGAAAAATGCCCATTCAGGTCCTTTGCTCATGTTTTGATTGGGCTGTTTATTTTTTTGATGGTGAGTTTTATGTGTTCCTTGTATATTTTGTATTTTAACCCCTTATCAATGTGTTGTTTGCAAATATCTTTTCCCATTCACTAGGTGGCCTTTCTATTTTGTTGGCAGTCTCCTTCAGTGTGCAAAAACTTTTTAGCTTGATGTGGTCCTGTTCATTTATTTTTGTTTTTGTTACCCTTACCTGAGGAGACAGCCAAAAAATATTGCCAAGACCAGTGTCAAACAGTGTATTGTCTATGTTTTCTTCTAGAATTTTTATGGTTTCAGGTCTTACACTTAAGGTTTTAAATCCATTTTGAGTTTATTTTTATCTGTGGTATGAGAAAATAGTCCTGAGTGATTCTTTTGCATGTAGCTGTCCAGTTTTCCCAGCACCACTTGTTGAAGAGACTGTCTTTTCTCCATTCTATATTCTTGCCTCCTTTGTTGTAGATTAATTAACCATATAAGTGTGGGTTTGTTTCTGGGCTCCCTATTCTGTTCCACTGACCTATTTTTCTGTTTTTGTGTCAGTACCATACTGTTTTGATTACTGTAGCTTTGTAGTCTGAAGTCAGGGAGCATGACACCTCCAGCTCTGTTCTTCTTTCTCAGATTGTTTTGATTATTTGGGACGTTTTGTGTTTCCATGCAAATTTTAGAATTATTTGTTCTAGTTCTGTGGAATATGCCCTTGGTATTTTGATAGAGATTGCACTGAATTGAAGGAAAAAGAAATGCAACAGGCAAAGTGGTTGTCTGAGAAGGCCTTACAAATAGCTGAGAAAAGAAGGAGCTGAAAGGCAAAGGAGAAAGGGAAAGAGATACCCAACTGAATGCAGAGTTCCAGAGAATAGCAAGGAGAGATAAGGAAGCTTTCTTCAATGAACAGTGCAAAGAAATAGAAGAAAACAATAGAATGGGAAAGACTAGGGATCTTGTCAAAAAAATTGGAGATACCAAGGGAATATTTCACACAAAGATGGACACAATAAAGGACAGAAATGGTAAGGACCTAATAGAAGCAGAAGAGATTAAGAAGAGGTCAAAAGGATACACGGAAGAACTGTTAAAAAAAAAGGTCCTAATGACCTGGATAGCCATGATGGTGTGGTCACTCACCTAGGGCTAGACATCCTAGAATGTGAAATCAAGTGTGCCTTAGGAAGCATCACTACAAACAAGGCTAGTGGAGGTGATGGAATTCCAGCTGAGCGATTTCAAATTCTAAAAGATAATGGTGTGAGAGTGCTGCACTCAATATGCCAGAAAAATTTTGGAAAACTCAGCAGTAACCATAAGACCAGAAAAGGTCAGTTTTCATTTCAAACCCAAAGAGAGGCCATGCCAAAGTATGTTCAAATTTCTGTGCAATTGTGCTCATTTCATATGCTAGCAAGGTAATACTCAAAATCCTTCAAGCTAAGTTTCAGCAGTATGTGAACCCAGAATTTCCAGATGTACAAACTGGATTTAGGAAAGGCAAGGGAACCAGAGATCAAATTACCAACATCTGTTGGATCATAGAAGAAGCAAGGGAATTCCAGAAAATAAAAAATCTACTCTGCTTCATTGACTAAGCTAAAGCCTCTGACTGTGTGGATCACAACAAACTGTGGAAAATTCTTAAAGAAATTCGAATACCAGACCACCTTACCTGCCTCCTGAGAAACCTGTGTGTAGGTCAAGAAGCAACAGTTAGTACATGGAACAATGGACTGGTTCTAAATTGGGAAAGCTGTATGTCAATGCTGTATACTGTCACCCTGCTTATTTAACTTATAAACAGATTTTGTCATGTGAAATCCTGGGCTGGATAAATCATAAGCTGGAATCCAAATTGCTGGGAAAAATATCAACAACCTCAGATATGCAAGTGATACCACTCTAATGGCAGAAAGTGAAGACAAACTAAAAAGCCTCTTGATGAAAGTGAAAGAGAAGAATGAAAAAGCTGACTTGAAATTCTACATTCAAAAAACTAAGATTGTGACATCTGGTCCCATCACTTCAGGGCAAATAGATGGGGAAAAAGTGGGAACAGTGACAAATTTTATTTTCTTAGGCTTCAAAATCACTGTGGACAGTGACCACAGCCACAGAATTAAAAGATACCTACTCCTTGGAAGAAAAGTTATGACAAACCTAGACAATGTATTAAAAAGCAGAGACACCGCTTTGTTGACAAAGGTATGTATAGTCAAAGATATGTTAAATAAGCAGGGTGACAATATACAGCCTTGACGTACTCCTTTTCCTATTTGGAATCAGTCTGTTGTTCTATGTCTAGTTCTGTTTCTTCCTGACCTGCGTACAGCTTTTTCAAGAGGCAGGTCAGGTGGTCTGGTATTCCCATCTCTTTCAGAATTTTCTACAGTTTATTGTGATCCACACAGTCAAAGGCTTGCTTTGGCATAGTCAATAAAGCTGAAGTAGATGTTTTTCTGGAACTCTCTTGCTTTTTCAATGATCCAACAGATGTTGGCAATTTGATCTCTGGTTCCTCTGCCTTTTCTAAAACCAGCTTGAACATCAGGGAGTTCACGGTTCACATATTGCTGAAGTGTGGCTTGGAGAATTTTGAGCATTACTTTACTAGCATGTGAGATGAGTGCAATTGTGGGGTAGTCTGAGCATTCTTTTGCATTGCCTTTCTTTGGGATTGGAATGAAAACTGACCTTTTCCAGTCCTGTGGCCACCGCTCAGTTTTCCAAATTTGCTGGCATATTGAGTGCAGCACTTTCACGGCATCATCTTTCAGGATTTGAAACAGCTCAACTGGAATTCCATCACCTCCACTAGCTTTGTTCATAGTGATACTTTCTGAGGCCCACTTGACTTCACTTTCCAAGATGTCTGGCTCTAGATTAGTGATCACATCATCATGATTATCTTGGTCATGAAGATCTTTTTTGTACAGTTCTTCCATGTATTCTTGCCACCTCTTCTTAATATCTTCTGCTTCTGTTAGGTCCATACCATTTCTGTCCTTTATTGAGCCCATCTTTGCATGAAATGTTCCCTTGGTATCTCTAATTTTCTTGAAGAGATCTCTAGTCTTTCCCATTCTGTTCTTTTCCTCTATTTCTTTGCATTGATCGCTGAGGAAGTATTTCTTATCTCTTCTTGCTATTCTTTGGAACTCTGCATTCAGATGCTTATATCTTTCCTTTTCTTCTTTGCTTTTCACCTCTCTGCTTTTCACAGCTATTTGCAAGGCCTCCCCAGACAGCCATTTTGCTTTTTTGCATTTCTTTTCCATGGGGATGGTCTTGATCCCTGTTTCCTGTACAATGGACATAAGTTTGGGAAAACTCCAGAAGATAGTGAAGGACAGGGAAGCCTGGTGTGCTGCAGTCCATGGGGTCGCAAAGACTCGGACACAGTTTAGCAACTGAACAACAAGAAGCATGGAATCTGTAGATTGCCTTGGGTGATATTGTCATTTTACCAATATTAATTCTTCTAATCCATGATTCTGGTACATTTTTTTTATTTGTTTGTGTTGTCTTTAATTTCTTTCTTTAGTGACTTGCAGCTTTCCAAGTTCAGATCTTTGGTTGGATTTATTCTTTAGGAGTCTAGGGATTAGCACCAGCCCTCTGGTAGGTTGGCTGGGTCCCAGAGTGGCTGGTTGTAAGGCCCTGAGTGGGTGCAGTGGGGCTGTGGCCTGGTGCTGGCCTGTTCACAGACAGGGCTGCATCCCCAAACAGCTAACTGTTTGGCCTGGGGGGGTCCAGTGATTTGTGCCAACCTTCTGGTGGCAGGTAACCCCCTGGAGCTAAAAAGCTAGAAGAACTGCACAGTGGCACTTGTCAGCCATGGTGTCCTGGTAGAATGAGCTCCCTACAATGGCTGCCACCAGTGTCTGTGCCACAGTGAGCTGCCATTGCCTCCTGCTCCTCCATGAGATCTTACAAGATCAGCAGGTAAGTCTGACCCAGGTTCCTTTCAAATTGCCGCTTCTGCCCTGGGTCCTGGAGCATGTGAGATTCGTGTGCACCCTGTAAGAGTGGAGTCTCTGTTTTCTGTGACCCTCTGGGTCCCTGGTATGTTAGCCCTGCTGACCTTTAAAGTCAAATGCTCTGGGGATTCACCCCTGGGCTGGGGAGCCCAATGTGGGGCGTGGGCCCCTTGTTCCTTGGGGAGAAACTCTGCAGTTGTAATGGTCTTTCTGTTTGTGGCTTGCAACCTGGGGATAAGGGCCTTGACTATACTGTGTCTCCACCCTTCTTAAGTATCTTGTAGTTCCTTTGTATTTTTAGTTGTAGGAGATATTTTCTGCTAGTCTTCAGATTGTTCTCATCTATAGTTTGTCTGTAAATAGGTGTGATTTTGGTGTGCCTGTGGGAGGAGGCAAGCTCAGGGTCTTCCTGCTCTGCCGTCTTGGTCACACCTTTTCTTCCACCTTTTTTTTCCAACACATGTTTACTCTTGCATGGGCTGTTGCTCATGCAGGGCTGCTGCTGAGTTACATAGAGATATCAGGGAAGTGCTTGGTGGAGGGAGCTTTGAGCTGGACTTTAATGTGTGGAATGATAGGAACTCAAGACTAGGGTGCAAGGGGAGGAATGGAAAGGAATAAAACTGACATAATGCCCATTGTGCCCTGATGCCTACTGCCTAGGCCATCCATGCTGCCTATAGTATGTCTAGGTGGATACTGTATTCTTTAACAAATAAGAAAGTTGAGGCTCAGAGAATTAAAATCATTTACCCGAGGCCACACAGTGGGGCAGAAACATAAAGAAACCATAGCCCTCTGATAATATTAGGCATTGGGTGTGGGATCTAAGGCAAAGGAAAGTAAGAGGAAGTCTCTCCCTCCTCTGCCCTCCCTGTCTCCACCAGCCTGCCGCCTTGATGTCATGTCACCAGGAGCTGGTCACCCTACTTCAGGCAGGAAGTGTGTGGCCTGGATGCAGCAAGAACACACTCTTTGCAAGGAGGAAATTGAGAGCACAAGGTTCAGGGGCTGTTTGCTCCTGGGTCTGATTCCTAATCATTTTTTAAATCCCCGGTGCCTTTTGAAATAAACATGATTAACTCTGGGAGCTGGTTCCTCCGCCTTGTGGAGCAGCCGGTGGACAGCTAATTTGATCAGAGGTTGAGATCGCCTCCTCTAGCCCTGGTGTCAGGGGCAGATAAAATGGAGGGAGGGCCGAGATGCTTAATTAACCCCGTAATTCTTGTATGGGCTAATTAGCATATAGATGAGGGTGGCTCTCCAAGCCTATCTCTTGAGCTGCTTCCTGTCTGTGTGTGCAGCTCTGGGCACTCCCGGGCGGTGGTATGGCCCAGCCATACCATGACCCAGCATCGATCCTCCCAAGTTCTCTCTAAAGGAAGAAGATGGTGGGTTGGTGAGAGGGGCATGGGGATGTCTTGTTAAGAATTTTTAACACAATCCCTCAGTCAGTGCTTGAGGGCAGTGTTATATGGGCTGCTTGGGCTTCTGATTATTTTGCCCTGCTTCTGGCATAAAGAACGCCCTGGGGTCAGTTCCCGCCCTACCCTGGGAGCTCTGCCTTCCCATCTTCCTGTGCTGAGCCCTGCTTGACTGTTGCCCAGGAGAAGGGATTGGACTCAGTCCTAGAAAGAAGACTAGCTCTACCACGCCTTTGCTGGAGATGCCTGTTGCCTGCCACCTCCCTTGTGCTGCTTGCTGCCTCCATATGGCTTGGAGACTCTTTGGAGCTGGCCTCCTGCAGCTTCCTCTTGTCTCCCCCGTCTCCACTCGCCTGCACTGACTAGCCCTGGGCACACAGAGCGCAGCTGTTCTGCTCGTGGTGCCTTGGAGGTCTCTGGTGCGGCACAGTGTGCCAGGGATGGGGATGACTGGTGAGCCCCAGCCCTGCTGTCCACCCCCCACCACTGTTTCCCAGCCCCATTGGTCTGCTGTCCCCCCACCACCACTGTTTCCCAGCCCCATTGGTCTGCCCTGGACCCTTTCTAGCTCTTGACCTCTCTGACAGCTCAGGCAGGTGAACAGTCCTTCACCGTGAAGGTGAAGGTGAAGGACCTATTGAAAAAGTCCTTCGACAGGTGAATAGTTAACCAAAAGGTAATACTTCACACCATCGGACAATACAGTCCAATACACAGAGCCTGCATAAATCTCCAGAGAGTTATGCTGGGCACAAAAAAGTCAGTTGCAAAGGGTTTGCCTCCTGTAGACTGTGGAACTGGGATCTTGAAAAATGAAACATTCGTTTGACAAAGACAAGGTTTGAACTCAATCTCTGCTGAGTGTATGCACATGCATGTAAATGTGTTCTGATGTACGTGGGTTGCACAAGGAGGTTACTGATGCCCCAGGCAATTAGAGGAGAAGAATCACAAAGGGCGAACCTGCCAGGGCAGGGATGCGGACCGCCCTCCTGGCCCTCCACTTTCAGACCTTCTTCTCACATAAGTGTGGTTTGGTGTTTTAATAATAATAAGATTTACTGGCCCCAAGTTGCTCATCTGTGAAGTGGGGATGCTGTTACTTACTTCATAGGTCTTGTCTCTGGTGTTCCAGGAAGAACTCTGCAGGGTGAAACCATAGCCTCATTTCGCAGAGGAGACTTGGGGCTCAGAGTGGCTTACTTTGGGAATAGAGCTGAGGCCCAAACACAGAGCTCTGGGACTCTGAGCTGATGTTTCCCTACCAGGTGAGGACAGAAGGCCCTGGCGAGGGGCTGTTGAGGTGTGTATGTGTGTGAGTGTGTATTGTGCATGCAGTCCATGCTAGGCTGCTCTCCTGAGGATGTGTGTCCATCTCACCAGCTGAGGAAAGCCCAGCTTATCCTGTCACTTACCTCAGTGGCAGTAGAGTGGGCAGAGATTGCAAAGAGCCAGAAATTTCTTTAAGTGAAATTCTTTTTTGATAATTATAAATTTATACGAATTTGTAAGAAATAATAATCATCCTTTGTACTCGCTACCCAGTTTTCTTCAAGGGTAGCATTTTCCGAAACAATAGGATAATATCACACAGTGTGAGTTAGCATTGCTATGACCCACTGGCTTGGATTTCCCAGTCGCTTGTAGTCCTTTGTGGTGCCAGTGTACATGAGCACATGCGCACGTGTATGGGGGTGCTGAGGCATTTGGGCTGAGGCAGTGACACACAACAACCTTTGTTGGGTGGCACTGGGATGGGGCTGCATGTGGAAGAAGCCCTTCCCAGCAGAAATCTGTGCTGAGGCTGTGATAGAGGTTCAGCACTTGGCAGGAGGGGTGAGCAATAGAGCTTCCTGGAGAGAAGGGGGCCTGAGAGGGGTCTGTTTGTCTGCATGTCATTCTGTCCCTGGGCCAGAGAGCTCAGAAGGGCAGCAGTGGCTTTTGGCCTTATCTTACCAGTAGGTAACAGCTACTAGGATTATGTAATGCAAGCAGTTTCTAAATGGCTAAATCACTGCCGCTTTGAGCTATTTTTAAAGTAATTGAAAGTGTGAAAATTGGAGTTTGGTGTCTGTGGGCTTTTGACCTAATGGGTCTCAGCCTTCTGTGAAGAAATAAACCAGCTCGAAGCCGATGCACACAGGCCATCTATGGCCCATGTACGTAATCGAGTGTGTGTGCATGCTCGTGTGTGCACATGCCTGAGTGTGTATGCAGCTTTACCCCCTGTAGTAAGTTCGTGTTTCTACTACACAGCTGAGACACTGCACGGTGCAGACACCCCAAACTCCTCTCCTGGTGGCGTTCTTAGCCTACTGCTTGCCACCACTTCCCCCACCTCCAATCCCTAACCCCTGCTGACCACTAGTTTGTCTCTGATTTCTATCGAATTGTCATTTCAACAATGTTATGTGAATGGAATTGTATAATCCTTTGCAACTGACTTTTTGTGCCCAGCATAACTCTCTGGAGATTCATGCAGGCTCTGTGTATTGGACTGTATTGTCCGATGGTGTGAAGTATTACCTTTTGATTAACCTTCACGGTGATTAACCTTCACGGTGAAGGACTGTTCACCTGGGCTGATTCCAGTGTAGGCTATTGCAAATAAAGCCATATACATATTTTTGTGGGAACATGAGTTTTCATTTCTCTAGGATAGAGTACAGAGTCACATGGTAATTGCACGTTTGGCTTTTTAAAGGAGCTGTCACATGGCTTTCCTGAGAGGCTGTACCATTTCTGGATTGGTCTGGATGAGTGAGTGATCTGGGTTCTCTGCATGCTCCCCCAGTAGCTGGTGTGTCACTGGTTTTTATTTTAACCAATTTCATTGGTTATAGTGATCTCTCATTGTGATTTTAATTTGCATTTACCTGGCAGCTGATGATGGTGACTATCTTTTCATGTGTTTACTTCCCATCTGTATATCCTGTCCAGTGAATGTCTTCTCATATCTTTTGCTGATCTTCAGATTGATTTTTTTTAATGTTGAGTTTTGATAATTCTTTATATATTCTAGATATTAGTCCCTTTTCAAATATGTGGTTTTCAAATATATTCTCCCAATCTGTAGCTTTTCTTTTTCATAGAACCAAAATTTTAAATTTTAACAAGGCCCAATTTATCAAACTTTCTTTTTATGGATAATATTTTGTTATTAAGTCTAACTCATTAGCCCTAGAGTTTGAAGATTTTCTTTTCTTTTTTTTTTTTTACATTTTATAGTTATGTTTTACATTTAAATCTATGATCTATTTTGAAGCAATTTTTGTGTAAGATGTGAGATTTAGGTCAAGGTTCATTTTTTTTTGTTTTTTGAAAACTATTCTTCTGTTGAATTGATATTGCCCTTTCATCGAAAATCACTTGTGCGTGTTTATGTGTTTTCCATTCTTTCCCACTCATCTATATGTTACACATCCCCTCTACCAGTGCCACACTAATTCACGGAGGCTTATTATCAGGCAGAGATATTTTTCTCATTTAGTTTTTCTTATCTTAAGATTTTTGTTACTATTCTAGTTCCCTCCCCCCACCTTTTTTTACTATTCTAGTGCCTTTCTACATAAATTTTAGAATTTATATAGGTGTACTATATAAATTGTCTGTCTAGGTGTGCTAAAAACCTTGCTGGGATTTTGATAGCATTGAAGCCATCAATGGACAACTTTACTATTTTGAGTCTTCTAATCCATGGAATAATCCAGTAAATAGAATATCCTTCCATTTATTTCTTGGATTGCTTTCATCAGCATTTTGTAATTTTAAGCATAGAGATTCAATATATGTTTGTTAAGCATTGTTGTTGTTGTTCAGTTGCTAGTCATATCTGACACTTTGCGACCCCAAGAACTGCAGCACACCAGGCTCCCCTGTCCTTCACTGTCTCCTGAAGTTGGCTCAAGCTCATTTCCTTTGAGTCGGTGATGCCATCTAACCATCTCATTCTCTATTGTCCCCTTCTCCTCCTGCCTTCAGTCTTTTCCAGCATCAGGGTCTTTTCCAATGAGTCAGCTCTTTGCATCAGGTGGCCAAAGTATTGGAGCTTCAGCTTCAGCATCAGTCCTTCCAGTGAATATTCAGGGTCGATTTCCTTTAGGG
>SJYQ01007042.1:133994-237032 GCA_006410935.1 Redunca redunca
AGTCCAACAGTTCACTCTATAGATCTGAGTCTCTTTTGTTGTCTCGCATACAGGGTCATCATCCCCATCTTTCTAAATTCCATATATATGCGTTAGTATACTGTATTGGTGTTTTTCTTTCTGGCTTACTTCACTCTGTATAATCGGCTCCAGTTCCAGCCATCTCCTTAGAACTGATTCAATGTATTTTTTTTAATGGCTGAGTAATACTCCATTGTGTATATGTACCACAGCTTTCTTATCCATTCATCTGCTGATGGACATCTAGGTTGTTTCCACGTTCTGGCTATTATAAACAGTGCTGCGATGAACATTGGGGTACATGTGTCTCTTTCTATTCTGGTTTCCTCGGTGTGTATGCCCCATCAGTAATGTTTTAAGTCAAGATTCTCTTAAACCAAACCATTTTCCCCAAACTGGGAAGAGAATCATTCAGAGAAGACAGCCTTCAGAATGGGAGAAAATGATAGCAAATGAAGCAACTGACAAACAACTAATCTCAAAAATATACAAGCAACTCCTGCAGCTCAATTCCAGAAAAATAAATGACCCAATCAAAAAATGGGCCAAAGAACTAAATAGACATTTCTCCAAAGAAGACATACAGATGGCTAACAAACACATGAAAAGATGCTCAATATCACTCATCAGAGAAATGCAAATCAAAACCACAATGAGGTAATATTTCACGCCAGTCAGAATGGCTGCTATTTAAAAGTCTACAAACAATAAATGCTGGAGAGGGTGTGGAGAAAAAGGAACCCTCTTGCACTATTGGTGGGAATGCAAACTAGTACAGCCACTATGGAGAACAGTGTGGAGATTCCTTAAAAAACTGGAAATAGAACTGCCTTATGACCCAGCAATCCCACTACTGGTCATACACACCGAGGAAACCAGAATTGAAAGAGATACGTGTACCCCAATCTTCATCGCAGCACTGTTTATAATAGCTAGGACATGGAAGCAACCTAGATGTCCATCAGCAGACGAATGGATAAGAAAGCTGTGGTACATATACACAATGGAGTATTACTCAGCCATTAAAAAGAATACATTTGAATCAGTTATAATGGGGTGGATGAAACTGGAGCCAATTATACAGAGTGAAGTAAGCCAGAAAGAAAAACACCAATACAGTATACTAACGCATATATATGGAATTTAGAAAGATGGTAACGACAACCTTGTATGTGAGACAGCAAAAGAGACACAGATATACAGAACAGTCTTTTGGATTCTGTGGGAGAGGGAGAGGGTGGGATGATTTGGGAGAATAGCATTGAAACATGTATAATATCATATATGAAACGAATTGCCAGTCCAGGTTCAATGCATGATACTGGATGCTTGGGGCTGGTGCACTGTGACGACCCAGAAGGATGGTACGGGGAGGGCAGGGGGAGGAGGGTTCAGGATGGGGAACATGTGTATACCTGGGGCGGATTCATGTTGAGGTATGGCAAAACTAATGCAATATTGTAAAGTAATTAACCTCCAATTAAAATAAATAAATTTATATTAAAAAAAGAAATTTGATTCTTCATGTGTGTCATAAGACACATTATATTAGAGTATTCATCATGTACAAAAACACAGCAATTCAGTATGGTTCCCCCAAGGGAAGAAACCTGAGGGTCATGCAATTCTATAGGATCACTTTTCTCATCACGGAGACTTCTGAATTGAAGAAGGTAATGACTTAATTACGGACAAAGATTGCTGAGTAAATTTTATTAAATCCTCTATGTAAGTAATGATATCTCCTAAATGAAGGAAAAATATTGTGGCCAATTGGTTATACCATTGGAAAACTGATCAAACCCAGCATGTTTGGATTAAAGGTTAATCAGCGGGGACTGTTTCCAAGGCTAATTGTAGACGATCTTGAACGCAAGGGAAACTAATTTTGCATCTTCCTAACCAACCTGGGGAGAACCAAGACCATAAACTTATTCCAAAAATCCCTTGAACTCATTAGTAGCTACCCAATATTTACCATCTAGTGAAAAGGAGTATATATGGTTAGTTTCAGAATGTGTGTGTTAGTTTCTTAGTTGTGTCTGACTGTTTGAGACCCCCATGGACTGTAGTCCCCCAGGCTCCTCTGTCCATGGAATTCTCCAGACAATAATACTGAAGTGGATTGCCATTTTCTTCTCCACGGGATCTTCTTAATCCAGGGATTGAGCTTGGGTCTCTTGCATTGCAGGCAGATTCTTTACCATCTGAGCCACCAGGGAAGCCAGAGTTTCTTTATTCTAAAGTAAAATTTCTAAGGGCCATCCAATTACAGCCTTGAAGAGGTGAAATCTACCAAAGTAAACTGGGACTACTAGGCAGAGAAAATTGGAATAAACCTAGCAACTGGATTGATTTTTGAATCTTGCATGTGATTGAGCCCAAGGAAGAAATACATTTGGTACATAATCGAAAGTGTGAGTAGTATCAAAGTAATTAGTATATATGCCTGTTCTGGCATTTTGGGTTAGCTGTGTACCGCAGTTGTCAGTTTTCTCATCCTGGTCTGGGAGTGCTGATGTTAGTTAGTTGAAGTCAGGAGTCAGAAACAAGAGTTGTAGTCCATTCAAGAGAAGAAGGTGGATACGGTCCCTCCAACATGGCTAGTCCTTTATCTGATGACTTTTCCAGTATGCATCATCTTTTGGTTGCAGGTCATGGGGTTTCTGATCCTCATACCAAAATAGATTACTGTGATAAGCTTCAGGAACAAACTTAGAATGTCCTTTTAATAACTCAATTAAACTTTAAATATGCTAAATAATGTAACATAGCAACAAGGAACTATTTGGGAAATGAGTCTTAGGCAGCAAATACAGACCTCAACTCACAACACTAGAATTTAATATCCACTGAAACATAATTTTTCTCTCTAAAATACCCTATTTTCTACCAAATATAGCCAAATTAATACTAATTTATTTGCAAAATAAGTCTGGTTCCAATAAACTTGACCTGATTATTTACATAAGTCTAATTGACCATATGGAGGAGGGCATGGCAGCCTACTCCAGTACTCTTGCCTGGAGAACCCCATGGACAGAGGAGCCTGGTGGGCTACAGGGTCACAAAGGGTCAGACACGACTGAACGACTAAGTACAGCACAGCACATTGACCATGCAGGCTCTTTTAAATTGGCTATGCTTGAGCTTTTTTATCAGGAATCTTAAATTGAACTTTCAAAAGGCATTCAAGGCCAAGAAAGCCAGACTAAGTGCTTTCCATTGGAATCCGCCTGTGCTATCTTCCGATATAGGTGAATTCCTCTCATTTAATAGGTCTCCAAAATATCTTGAGACTTTTGCACCTTCCAGGAGGTGTCCTTTCTTATTCACCTTATGAGGCTGTTAGGAACCTAAGAAGTTCCAGTTTCTGGAGGAATTAGGTAGATAGAGAAGATAAAAGGTTCAGTTCTACTTCTAAAAGTATAATTTACCAAATTGCTGTAAGTCAACTGGTGGGAGAAAGTTTCCTTATACTTGAAAAATAAGGATGAATTAGCTGTATGTGAATAATCCTTGTTAATCTTTTGCTAGCAGCTTATGAAGCCATTAGGTTTTCCATTAGAATTCTTTATTTTTTTACCCAGTTCAGCAGAATGATCTAGAAGTTATCAGAAACCTATACTTGTCAAAAGTTTATATTTCTATGAGTCTTCTTGAAGATGAAACATTTTTGCAAAAGCATTGGGGTACAATAATGTGTCTATAAATGACAAAAGACTTAAAAAGACAAGGTTAAAACCAGATTATAGGGCAATTGACAAACTCAGTCATTGCTTTAATGCACAACATTTTAAAAGGATAACTAGAATTATGACTGATAACAGTATACTAAGACATAGTCAACTTTCAGAAATTTCACATAATTTCTAAAACATTTATATTAATGACATTTACCCATGCAATATAACCTAAAGAGGTTTATCACCAGTCATTTGACAATGCTTCCCATGTAGTTTAACATATCTAATTAGTTTAATATTTCTCTTTCCGAGATGGTTTAGGGGCCCTCTGAAGTATCCCAAAGTTATCAGAGGTCAAAAGATCTTCAATTAGAATCTTATCTTTGGGAAGTTTGTCAAAATTATCAAAAAGGTTTTAAAGCATTTGGTCAAATAGGCTCATCAGTTCAGTTCAGTCGCTCAGTCGTCTCTGACTCTTTGCGACCCCATGAATCGCAGCACGCCAGGACTCCCTGACCATCACCAACTCCCAGAGTTCACTCAGACTCACGTCCATCGAGTCAGTGATGCCATCCAGCCATCTCATCCTCGGTCGTCCCCTTCTTTTCCTGCCCCCAATCCCTCCCAGCATCAGAGTCTTTTCCAATGAGTCAGCTCTTAGCATGAGGTGGCCAAAGTACTGGAGCTTCAGCTTTAGCATCATTCCTTCCAAAGAAATCCCAGGGCTGATCTCCTTCAGAATGGACTGGTTGGATCTTCTTGCAGTCCAAGGGACTCTCAAGAGTCCTCTCCAACACCACAGTTCAAAAGCATTAATTCTTCGGTGCTCAGCCTTCTTCACAGTCCAACTCTCACATCCATACCTGACCACAGGAAAAACCATAGCCTTGGCTAGATGGACCTTAGTCGGCAAAGTAATGTCTCTGCTTTGAATATACTATCTAGGTTGGTCATAACTTCTCTTCCAAGGAGTAAGTGTCTTTTAATTTCATGGCTGCAATCACCATCTGCAGTGATTTTTGAGCCCCCCCAAAATAAAGTCAGCCACTGTTTCTACTGTTTCCCCATCTATTTCCCGTGAAGTGATGGGACCGGATGCCATGATCTTCGTTTTCTGAATGTTGAGTTTTAAGCCAACTTTTTCACTCTCCTCTTTCACTTTCATCNACATCTGGAAGTTCACAGTTCACGTATTGCTAAAGCCTGGCTTGGAGAATTTTGAGCATTACCTTACTATCATGTGAGATGAGTGTAATCGTGCGGTAGTTTGAGCATTCTTTATAGGTTACTGTTAATCATTTAACTAAGAGACAATAAAATAATTCAAATACAAATCCAGGTAGTTACAACAGATTATTTAAAAGGTAAAGAGATTTTACAATCTATAATCAAAAGCAGATCAGTATTCTAAGAAGATTTTGTCCTCTTAACAGAGGAAAAAAAAAATCAAATTCAGGTTTTGCACCATCTTACTTTTAATATTGAAATTAATTCACTCAATTAAATGTATTCTAATCTTAATCCTGATCACACATAGAACTCCGTTGTAAAGATCTTTCCCTCATTTTTTAAACAAACCTTCTGCTGCTACTGCTGCTAAGTTGCTTCAGTCACGTTTGACTCTGTGCGACCCCATAGACGGCAGCCCACCAGGCTACCCTATCCCTGGGATTCTCCAGGCAAGAACACTGGAGTGGGTTGCCATTTCCTTCTCCAATGCATGAAAGTGAAAAGTGAAAGTGAAGTTGCTCAGTCGTGCCCGACTTTGTGACCCCATGGACTGTAGCCTACCAGGCTCCTCCATCCATGGGATTTTCCAGGCAAGAGTACTGGAGTGGGGTGCCATTGCCTTCTCCGAAACAGACCATCTACCACTTTCTATATCTAAGTTAATTTGTGCCTTATTTTCTTTCCCATTTAGAAATAACCAGCTTTAGGACAAAGTTGATTTATTTTCCCGTAACAAAATGCATTTCCATTCCTCATACCCTCTTTTACTGAAAACCTACATCCTACTTTCGGTGCCTACTTAGTTACATATACTATTATGACACGGGCTTCTCTGGTGGCTCAGAGGTTAAAGCGTCTGCCCGCAATGCAAGAGACCCAGGTTCAATCCCTGGGTTGGGAAGATCCCCTGGGGAAGGAAATGGCAACCCACTCCAGTATTCTTGCCTGGAGAATCCCACGGACAGAGGAGCTTGGTAAGCTACAGTCCACGGGGTTGCAAAGAGTTGGACATGACTGAGCGACTTCATTTCACTTCTATGACATAGCCACATGACATGACAAAAATTGGTAAGAACCAACTAGGTCCAAGATGGTAAAAGATGTGATTTCCAGTGGACCTTGAGCCTCATTATACATTCATTGTAATACATTAGCATAAGCTGAATAACACGCCCACCAGTGCCATAACAGTTCTAAGGCCGACCATCAAAGATCAAAAAGTGTATGATGGCCCAGTTCCTGGACATCTCTGCACTTTTCTCCAAATAGTTGGAATAATCCTCCCTCTCATTAGCCTATGAAGTTACCAGTCCATAAAAACTAGCCACACCATATTTTGGGGCCTCTTGCCTTCCGAGATGGCCCACAATCTGCCTGTGGAATGTTTCTCTTAAATAAATCCTCTTCTTACCTATTTGTATCTCACTGTAATGAGACATCAAGAAGCTGAGCTTCATTAAGTCCTGAGACCAGATGTGATCTTAGTTAAAAGACTGCAGTTTCAAGTCTCAATCCGGGTTACATGGTTTCACTTCCAACAGTCTGAAACCACTCTGCTTAGAGTGCTAGGTTATCAGTCTCTGCTGCACACCTCCCTTCAGCTCCCCACCCTAGCCACCTGACTCCATTCTGGGAAGAGCAGTATTTACTTAATGGTTGTTGTAGAGTTCCCTGTAGGACTGTTGCATGTCACAACAGAATGAATCCTCAGACAATTAGTCAAGTCCTCAGTTGCCTGAGAACACTTTTTGGTTAGAAGGAGTGGATGTCCCTTGTTCTTTGGAGCTGAATAAATCAATCTCTATTTCACTAGCAAATGGTTTGTTCAGATGATACATCAACTTTAAGTTTAAGCCAAGTTTAACAAAACTCCAGCCATCTACGTTTCCCTGGGCTTCCTGCTCAGATCTCCCTAGGTCCCTGTCTAAGGAATGCATTGGTGCCCTCTAAGACTCCAAGTCATAAGTAAAAACAGTTTGAGTAAGATTTTTAGGATCATCACTTAAAAACAACGAGATCCAGATATCAAGTAAGCTTACCAGAAGGCCTGGGGAGTACTAAGAAGCTGGGGCGCTTAAAGAGCACAAGAGGGAACCAAATGCTGGCTCAGGGTAGATTCCTTTGGTGGGTATCTGTGATATCTTGCTGACTACACCATGTGAATATTGATGAAAAACTGTTAGTTAAAGAAAGAAATAGACAATTTTACTCAAGCCAATCTTAGGACTGTAACCTGGGAGGCAGTCTTTCAGAAAGCTCTGAGAACTATTCTGCCCCTTAGAGGTCAAAGTGCAGTTATATACGTTTTTGAGGCAAAGGGTTATATATAAAATGATGTACTGACAGTTTATACAATCCAGATCTGCACGTACAAAGTGAGTCCATGACCTGTTGCAGGATTAAGAAGGAATGTTATTTCGTAAGGAGGTCTATTTAATGCAAATGCACCATATACACTAAAGGGGAGGAAAGAGGCCCAGGATGGCAGAGAAAATTTTTGTTTTTTGTTTTTGCCATAAAATATGAATTTTATTTCTTCAGTGTTAGTTGATTGTCTTTTCTCCTTCAAGTTGTGGTTTTCTTGGTTCTTGGTATGATGGATAATTTTTTTTTTATTGTATCTTGGATATTTTGTCTATTATATTAGGAGGCTCTGAGTTCTATATAACCTTATTTTAGCAGGCAGTCACATAGTTACGTATGGGTGTGAAAGCTGAACCATAAAGAAGGCTGAGAGCTGAAGAATTGATGCTTTCAAACTATGGTGCTGGAGAAGACTCTTGAGAGTCCCTTGGACTGGAAGGAAAGCAAACCAGTCAATCCTAAAGGAAATCAGTTCTGGATATTCATTGGAAGGACTGATGCTGGCACTGAAGCTCCAATACTTTGGGCACCTAATGTGAAGAGCTGACTCATTGGAAAAGACCCTGATGCTGGGAAGGATTGAGGGCAGGAGGAAGAGGGGGTGGCAGAGGATGAGATGGTTGGATGGCATCACCGACTCAACGGACATGAATCTGAGCAAACTCCTGGAGATGGTGAAGGACAGGGAAGCCTGGCGTGCTGCAGTCCATGGGGTTGCAAAGGGTCAGACACGACTGAGTGACTGAACAGAAACAACAGCATGCAGTTCAGATTTACTTTGCTGTCTACAACTGTCACTTGAGGTTCCAATGAGACTTCAGAGCCTTGGCACTACTACTTTGGTCTGTTGGTTTATCTTGTGCTGGGACTCTCCCACCTGTCCCTGCTGTGCTGCCAGGGGCCGGTGGGGAGGAGTTTGCTAAGACTAAGCTGCCCAGGGTTTCTTGGTGTGGAAGGGAGTGATGCCACTTTGTTACTGCTGCTTGCTGGATGTCTTGGGTGGGAGAGGAGAGTCTTGGTCCCCTGGCTCTTACCTTCCCAGGTATTTCTGGTCAGGGAAGGACAAAGGGCTTTCTGAACTAAGCTGCCTGTGGTGGACTCTCCTGCTGGCCCTGCCTACCAGCCACCCTGGCATCTCTCAGTGGAAAAAGGAGTCTCAGGCTCAGAAGGGAAAAAAAATGCTATCACTGCCACTTATTTCTGATGGGTCTCCCAACTGCTGGATCTTGCTAGTGCTGTTGGGCTTGAGTAACAGTATATGTGTGTGTGTGTGTGTGTGTGTGTGTGTAGGAGGTATGGGGACCCTGATGGCTCCAGGGGAGGAGTAAGCCCACCTGGGCTGCCTTCTTTTGCTAAGCTGCAGTTTGGAAATACCAGGCTTGGGATTCCTTCTAGGGTTGGGTGAGGGAATGCAAACCTTCTTGCCACTGTGCTGTTCCTGGAGTCCCAAAGCAGTTCACCTTTTTCTTACTTTTTTTTTTTTTTAAACAGAAATCTCCTTTGGTGTTTTGTCTACTGTGCCATTTCCAGGGTTCATGATGATCTTAGCAGGAAGAGGGAAAATGGGTCTACACCAGAAGTCAGAGCTTGGGCCCCGCCATAGATATGCTATGAGGGACGTCCCTGGTGGTTCACTGGTAAAGAACCCACCTGCCAAGGCAGGGGACATGGATTCGATCCCTGGCCCAGGAAGCTTCCACATGCTGCAGAGCAACTAAGCTCATCCGCCACAGCTACTGAGCCTGTGCTCTGGAGCCCCTGGGTTGCAATTACTGAAGCCCCCGTGCCCTACAGCCTGTGCTCTCTGCAACAAGAGAAGCCCGTGCACCACAACTAGAGTCGCACCTGCTCGCTGCAACTACAGGAAGCCTGCGTGCAGCAACGAAGATCAGCACAGCCAAGGATAAATAGAATGAAAGAATATGCATATGTGGGACCGTTAAAAGAGACAGCAGGGCAGAGGGCAAAAAGAGCTGGCTGAGGAGTGAATTCCCTTCTCACTCTGGGCCTCAATTTCTTTATCTGTAAAAAGGAAGAAGGGATTGGGGTTGAACAAGGTAGCCTTGGAGACCCTTCTGGTGGTGACCTCCTGTGACTCACGCATCCGGCGTGTTCCCTGGGAGGGCGATGCTATATGGTACCTTTGTGAAAAGAATGCTTTTGTTTGAGAGTGCAAGTCCTGGTTGTTAGGGGTGGCGGTAGTGGGCAGGGCAGGAGGGAGAGGTGGAGGGAGAGGTCCACTTGATTGAGTCTGGACCCCCGAGAAGCTGTATCCTGGACTTCAGGCTATCTATCCCTCAGGGTATCCCTCAGGGTGAGGGAGGGGTGGAAGGAACCTGCACACTGTATGCCCGTGGGGAAAAGTTCACCCAGGCTTTAACCCCTGGCTCCTCCACGTGTGTGGGGGTGCCATAGCCTCCCCGGGGATGCCAGCAGGGATGCTCAGGTGGCAGGGAAGTCAGGCGGGGTGGGGGACACTCACTTCTTGTTCATCTGTGTGGAGATGGTTAGAGAGCACAGGGACTGGGAACAGATTCACATGAGTCCTGGAGGGTCTGGAGAGGCTCCTGGGCCATCTCTTCTCTCTGTGTCAATGGTACCTCATCCTTCTTTTCCTCATCGACTCAGCTGGAAACGTGCAAAGCATTAATGCCTTGTACAGACGACTTGATTTCGTTTTGTTTTGCCTCTTCAACAGCTGGACACCTATGACCCTTTTTCTAATGGACGTGAAGACTCTGAACAACTGGCTCCCGGCTCCCTGCACAGTGATGGAGGTAGTACTTCCTGTTCGTGGAAGGCAGGGTACGGCTGTCCCGCACGCGGCCTCCATTGCATATGGCTGGTCCGGGAGCCTGGTGAGGAGATGGGCCCTTCAACCCACAGCTGCAGGGGCCCTAGCACCTCTGTGCTGACTGGATGTCCTGGCGAGGGTCCCCTAAGAGGGTGTCCGTCAGTCCCTCCCGTCTGCCCTGAGCTGCCTGGGGCAGGGACCACGGTGGGCTCAGCCCTGCTTTGTCTGTCACCCCCACAGGCAGTTGATGGGTGAGAATTTGCTCAGTGAACTGCCTTGTGTATTATGGTGCCTGAAAGATCGTTGTTAGAACATAGTTCCTCCTGGGATTCAGAGACGTTCCCTTAGTCTGAGGCCATGGGATGACTGCAGAGATTCAAGGCCGTGTGATAGGGTGATGGGCTGTCAGAATCAGAGGATAGACATTTGCCTGATAACTGTTCCAATCCATAGGAAGTTATAAAAAAGCCTTTTGGCTTGCTTTTTCCTCTCTTTTCTTCTGGCAAGTGGTAGTGATTCAGGCTATGGTTCCAATTAGGACATATGGTGAAATTAACAAATCTCTCCCACTATAGCGGTGTTGGCCAAATTTAGCACAGAGAGGATGCGAACTTTTCCCTGATAACAATCACGCCTGCAGCCGTCATCTCCCAGGCACCTGTGAGGTGTCAGATCGTGCCTGCGCTGTCACCCTAACAACCATGCTGAGGGTAGGTGTCCTTGCTTGTTGTCACCTGTTCTGTGTGGGGTTTGGAACTTATTTTGTTCACTTAGTAGCTGGAGCTTGTGTCATCTGGGTTGCTCCGGACCTGGGTCACAGATGAGGCCTCTGTGAGCAGGTGGGTGTTCTTGGGGACAGCGTGGAGAGGTGAGGGCGGGAGGCTGGTGCCCCAGGGAGTGGGAACTTGGCTGGTGAGGTGAGACACCAGGGCCCTGGGACATAGAGGAGGTGAGGAACCTGGCCTCAGCCTGGCCCCTAGGCAGACCTTCATCCTGGAGTCATTTTGGGCTCTGGGGACTGTCATCCTCCTTGGGGAAGAACCCTTAAACCAAGCTGTCCAGAGTCTGGAGCCTTGCACTCCACTTTGGAAGTGGAATTTGGAGAAACCGGGCTATTTTCTCAAACAGTTAAGTCCCCCCAGGGACTTGCATGGGGGCAGATAGGAGGGGCTGGAAGCTGTGTGAGGCCCTGGGTGGGGAGACCTGTTGGGTGCGTGCCTCCCCCCACCCTCACCCCCACCCCCACCCTGGGTGTCTTCAGAGAAAGCTGGGTTGAGTGGCCCTGCACAGCTCCACTGTGCCCAGGGATGGGGCTGCCTCCTCTCCAGCCCGATCTTCAGCAGGAAATGAAATTTCCAAGGGCTGCCACTTTGTGACATGGCAGTTACCAACTCCAGGCTTTAGAAATCTCCCTTAGGCCAGAGGCTAGCTTGCAGAACTGGGGTGGGCCTAGCACTCAGCCTGGATCATGCATTCTAAGGTCTTCCAGTGTTTCAAGAGAAACTAGAAATCCAGATTTTATGTGGTATCTCCTGAGTTTTAAAAATTGATAATGAATTTAAAAAAACAACCCAAGGATGTCCCTGGCCATCCAGTGGTTAAGACTCCACACTTCCAAAGCAGGGGGTATGGGTTTGATCCCCGGTCAGGGGAGCTAAGATCCCGCATAACATGGTGCTGAAGAAAAAAAAATATTGAGTGGCTCTAATAAGAGGCCTGTGTTCTATTGGGAGGTATTTGCATCAAAATGTAAAATAGAGTGTAAACAGCATAGATGTTAAAAAACAAAACAAAAAAGCCACGGTAGGGCTGAATGATTTTCTAGCTGGATGTCTCATGGGTGCCATTTTTTGCCTCTGAAGTGGAGTCCAGGAATTATGGGACCAAATCTTTAGAAGAGCACAGAAAATGTAGAGGGCTTTCCTGGTGGCTCAGAGGATAAATCATCTGCCTGCAATGCAGGAGACCCAGGTTCGATCCCTGGGTTGGGAAGATCCACTGGAGAAGGAAATGGCAACCCACTCCAGTATTCTTGCCTGGAGAATCCCATGGACAGAGGAGCCTGGCGGGCTACAGTCCACGGGCTTGCAAAGAGCCGGACACGACTGAGCGACTTCACTTTGAAGATGTAGAGGGCGGGTCAGCACCGTGTCCTCCCACGCACGTCCCCACTTCATTCCTTCTCTGCTGCTTCCCAGCACCTGGGATAGGCCTGGTGGCTGGTGATGTCCAGCTAGTCATTCCTGAGGAGGTGATTCCATTTGGTGTATTCTCCATAACTGTGCCCCAGGGGTCCACAACTTTGTGCTTTGTGCTGTGTTGACTTTGTGTAAATATGTGTGAGCATCTGTGAGTGTGACTATGTGTGTGATGTGTGCATATGTATGTGAAAGTGAAAGTTGCTCAGTCATGTCCGACTCTTTGCGACCCCATGGGCAATACAGTCCATGGAATTCTCCAGGCCAGAATACTGGAGTGAATAGCCTTTCCCTTCTGCAAGGGATCTTCCCAACCCAGGGATTGAACCCAGGTCTCTTACATTGCAGGTGGATTCTTTACCAGCTGAGCCACCAGGGAAACCCAAGAATACTGGAGTGGGTAGCCTATCCCTTCTCCAGGGGATCTTCCTGACCCAGGAATCAAACTGCAATTTGCATTGCAGGCAGATTCTTTATCAACTGAGCTATGAGGGAAAGTGAGTGTGATTGGTGTGTGTATGGATGTGTGAGGGCAATTTGTGTCTATGAGTGTGTGTTGGTGTGTCTGTCAGTGTGTGGATGTGTATGAGGATGTGTGATTGTGAGTGTGTAAATAAGGGAGAGCATGTGTGTGAATAGGTGTGAGTATGCGGGAATGTACATGTGAGCAGGTGTGAGTGTGTATGAGACTGTGTGTGAGCAGGTATGAGTGTGAGTGAGTCTGTATGAGACACATATGTGTATATGGGTAGATATGTACGTGGGTTTGTGTATGAGAGCATGAAATGTGCAGGTGTACGTATGGGAGAGTATGTGAGTGGGGAAGTGTGAGTGTGGGTGAGTGTGGGGATGTACATGTGAGCAGATATGAGTGGGAGTGTATGAAATAATCTATGTGAGCAGTTGTGAGTATGGGTGAGTGTGAGTGAGTGTGAGTGTCGGTAAGTGTACATGTGGGCACGGGTAGGTGTGAGTGGGTTGAGTATGGGAGTGTGTGAGTTGGCAGGTGTGAGTGGGGTGAGTGTGGGAACGTGTGAATGTGGGCATTAGGGAGACCGAGTGAGCAGGTGTAAGTGTGGATGACTGTGGGAGTGTGTACATGTGGGCAGGTGTACATATGGGGTGTGTGAGTGGGCAGGTGTGAGTGGGGTGAATGTGGGAGTGTGTACATGTGGGCAGGTGTATATATCGGAGAATGTGTGAGTGAGAAGGTGTGAGTGTGGGAGTGTGTATGTATGGGCAGGTGTATATATAGAACAGTGTGTGAGTGGGGAGGTGTGAGTATGGGCTAGTGTGGGATTATGTATATGTGGGCAGGTGTGCATATGGGGGAGTGTGTGAGTGGGCAGGTGTGACTGTGGGTGACTGTGGGAGTGTGTACATGTGGGCAGGTGTACATGTGGGAGAATACGTGAGTGGGCAGGTGTGAGTATGGGCTAGTGTGGGGTTATGAACATGTGGGCAGGTGTGCATATGGGGGTGTGTGGGTGGGCAGGTGTGACTGTGAGCGAGTGTGGGATTATGTACATGTGGGCAAGTGTACATGTGGGAGAATACATGAGTGGGCAGGTGTGAGTATGGGCTAGTGTGGGGTTATGAACATGTGGGCAGGTGTGCATATGGGGGTGTGTGGGTGGGCAGGTGTGACTGTGAGCGAGTGTGGGATTATGTACATGTGGGCAAGTGTACATGTGGGAGAATACATGAGTGGGCAGGTGTGAGTATGGGCTAGTGTGGGGTTATGAACATGTGGGCAGGTGTGCATATGGGGGTGTGTGGGTGGGCAGGTGTGACTGTGAGCGAGTGTGGGATTATGTACATGTGGGCAAGTGTACATGTGGGAGAATACATGAGTGGGCAGGTGTGAGTATGGGCTAGTGTGGGGTTATGAACATGTGGGCAGGTGTGCATATGGGGGTGTGTGGGTGGGCAGGTGTGACTGTGAGCGAGTGTGGGATTATGTACATGTGGGCAAGTGTACATGTGGGAGAATACGTGAGTGGGCAGGTGTGAGTATGGGCTAGTGTGGGGTTATGAACATGTGGGCAGGTGTGCATATGGGGGTGTGTGGGTGGGCAGGTGTGACTGTGAGCGAGTGTGGGATTATGTACATGTGGGCAGGTGTACATGTGGGAGAATACATGAGTGGGCAGGTGTGAGTATGGGCTAGTGTGGGGTTATGAACATGTGGGCAGGTGTGCATATGGGGGTGTGTGGGTGGGCAGGTGTGACTGTGAGCGAGTGTGGGATTATGTACATGTGGGCAAGTGTACATGTGGGAGAATACGTGAGTGGGCAGGTGTGAGTATGGGCTAGTGTGGGGTTATGAACATGTGGGCAGCTGTGCATATGGGGGAGTGTGAGTGGGCAGGTGTGAGTCGGGGGTTGCTCTGCCTGCTGGGCACCCATGCTCCTCTCCAGGTTGCTTTCCCCTCTCTGGTGTGGGTTCCTAGCATCCCTGCCCAGATGGTTTGCCCCTGGGGTCCTGCGTCCTCACACCAAGGCCAGGTGGTCTTGTGGGGGAGGCCATGTGGGAGGCCCCGAGACCAAGACCAAGGGGCAGGTAGACATCCTGGGTATTGACACCCTGAACCAGCGGGCATGGTGAAGCAACCGCCGTCAGCGTCAGGCAGAGTAGGAAAGTCACTCAGCCACGTTCTGCCCCACGTCCCGATCCACAAGGTAGTGAGAGATAATAACGTGTGTTGCATTAAGTCACTAAATCTTGGGATGGTTTGTAAAACAGCTGTAGATAAGCAGACTAATCAATGTCTTAATATTCCCCAAATGGTAATGTGTCATGTTTGGTAAAAGGTTTCTTTCATGCTGCTTCAGTTTAGAAAGAACTATGTCAGCAAACCATGACAATTAAAAAAATAAAGCAACAGCCCAAATCCCAGTGAGACCCTTGCTAGTTCATTCATTTGGATGCAGTTCTAATGATTACTTATTTTCCCCTGTTAGTGGCATCACTGGTAACTAAAGTTAGCCTTGGCTCAAAAATTGATAGGTTATTTTAGAGCCCAGTGCAGAGCAGAGAGCTGTCTGATGACTGGCGACAGGGTTGCGGGGACTCTGGCTGGCTCTGGGCTGTCCTCCTCCCTGCTCTTGTCTCCTGGGTGGCAGTGGGGAGCAGTGGGCATTGGCCCCCGTGGCCCACAGCCTGTGCAGAGGTGTGCAGAGCTTCCAGCGGGCCCTTTTATGTGATGAGGCAGCAAAAGTCCAGCAGAGCCACCGTGTTCCTCTGTTCATATGTTGGAGTCCTAACCCTCAGCCCCTCAGTATCTGACCTTACTCGGACATAGGGTCCTTTCAGAGGCAGTCAACGTAGAAAGAGGTCCCTGGGTGGGCCCTGATCCAGGGGGACTGGACTCCTTGTAAGAAGAGGAGATTCCATGCAGACGGGCACAGAGGGAGGGCCCTGTGGAGACCTGGGGAGTCTGTGAGCCAGGCAGCAAGGCCTGGGCGGGGCCCTTCCCCACTGCCTCAGGTGGAACCAGCCCTGCTGACATCTTGATTTTGGACTTCTGGCCTTCAGAGCCGTGACATCATAATGTCTGTTGTTTAAGCCTCCTGGCTGTGTCACTTTGTTATGGCGGGCCTCGTGGATGAACACACTCATACGTGTGGGTGCTGGTCACAGTCACACCTGCTGCGGGGGTGGCCATGGTGTGTGCTGGCCTGAATTCCGGGGCCCCCTGTTTGGGCACCCATCCCCTCACCATCATGGCGTCTCTGTGGCCTCCGTGAGGTGGGTCCTCAAGCCCTTCCCAAACTTGGCTGTGTTCGTTTCCAAGCTGATGCTCACAGCACCACACTGCACTCATCCCAGAGGCCCTTACATCACATCTGTGGCTTTGTGGCTTCGTTGATGTGAGGTGAGGGGTCCCACAATGGGGACAACCAGCATTGGCCCTCCAGCTGGGTCCTTGGTCCCTCCACTTCTGTGTCTCATGGATGAGAAGCCCCCAGGGTGGGGCAGCCTGGTACATTCTCTGTCAAAGCTCCATGGGCAACTCTCAGTGATCTGCCCCCAGGTTGTTCCTGACTTTGCACATTTGGTCCCAGTGTACCTTGGGCAGAGGGGCAAAGACAGGAAAGCCCAAATAGTCTCTAGGAGATGCTGTCAATACTGGGGGTCGGGTGGGGTGGGGGGCGGATTCCACCTGCAGAGGCCACGCCCCCCAGGCAGCCAGGTCCAGTGGCTGGTTGAGGCAGGAGCATAAGGTCCCTCCGTTTGCTCCAGCCCTGCTCCCGCCAGGCACAGTTGTCCTGACTGTGATGGCCGAACCCAAGGCTGAGGCAGGATTGGGGCTCCCAGTGGGCAACCTCAGCGGAACAGCTGCGTGAAGTGTGGTGGGGCTCTGAGCAGCAGGCCTTGAGGGCGGCTTTGGTGGGGAGCAACTGGCGGAGGGCCAAGGCTGCAGGAGGGAGCGTGTTGGAGATAGAAAGTGTAGCGAGAGTCAGGAGCAGGGTCAGCAGTTTTTGCAGTGTGGTGACGGACACCGGGTCAGGGGAGCAGCTGTGAGCCCCAGGGGAAGAGCAGGGCAGGGCAAGGGCACGGGCTGAAGAAGCCTGCGGCCCAGGTGACTGCATCCAGCTTCCTCAGGAAGTACCGCTGCAGCATCCCTGGGGCTTTTCAGCGAGGGTCCACACCGGCTTCCTGGAGGCAGGATCAGAGAGAGTGGACTGGACAGGATGACTTTTCGAGAGTGATCTTGGGATAAAGCGAGGGAAGGCAGAGAGCACTGGGACTGCCACACAGGTCAACAGCTGGGCTGGAGTGGCCTTCAGAGATGTCCCACAGGGGCAGTGGGCTGAGATGGCCAGGCCCCTATGCTCCTGCCTCCACCAGCCATTGGGCTTGGCCTCCTGGGAGGGTGTGGCCCCTGCAGCTGGGCTCCGCCCCCTCTCCCCCAATTCCCCCCAGACACCCATTTAAGCTTTCCTGTCTTTCCCCCTCTGCCCCAGCAGCCACCTCCCAACCTTCCATCCCCCAAGAAGCAGGGATCCCCAGGGAACATCTCACGGCTGCTGGCACCTGGCTCCCTAATCCTTGTCTGGCATCTCCTCCCTTTGCCTTTTCCTCCTGCCCCCAGGCCCTGGCTAGCTCTGGAGGTGCCTGGGAGCTGCTGGGGCCAGCTCTTGGCTAATGTTGCGTATTTGGTGCTATCACAGATGCTGTGGGTTCCTCTGAGGCGGCCCTGCATCCCAGGAGTACCACCCCACCCTGTGATCTGCTCACACAGGGGCCACTCCGTGCTTGACCATCCTTGGCAGGCAGGTGTGTCTTCCAGGTGCTGGCCCTGGAGCCCCGGTTCTCCTCCTGTCACACCTGTGCTCATTGCTGTCCCCCGGCCCCTCCTTGAGGGCATCTGCTGCTCCAGGTCCCTGCGGTCAGGGCTGCTTCTCTCCCCTGTCTGAGCCAAGAGACCAGAGTAGGCTGCTTGGCCAAAGAAACCTGTTTGTGGCCAAGCAGCCACCTGTGCCCCAAGAGAAGCCACGAGGGCCTGAGCTGGGCCAGTTGGATTCCAGAGGCAGAGGCCGTGTGAAGTGGGGAGGCCAACAGAGCCTGTGGGCAGGAGGCAGCTGCGTGCTGCTGGCAGGGAGCTGGTTGGGAGAGGAGAAGGGGGCAGCGAGCAGAGGTGCAGGAAGGCACCCACCAAGTGGGAGGGGGCGCTCACTCAGGGAGCCCCACTTTCTGGGGCCTGAGGCCATGGTGACATGACTTGAGATAGTCTGGCTCCTGCTGTAGCCATTCTGGCTGGACTTACTTTCAGCAAGGGCATCCCAGGCCCCTCTTTAGGGGCAGGTGCAGCACCCCAGGCCTCCAGGGGCAGCAAGGGCTCCGTTCCAGACCAAGGCCATCTCCCCATTCTATGTTTATTTCCAGACTGGTAACCAAGTCATCAGGCTTCCCAGGTGGCGCTTGTGGTAAAGAACCCGCTTGCCAATACAAGAGACTTAAGAGACCTGGGTTCTATCCCTGGGTCGGGAAGATCCCTTGGTGGAGGCATGGCAACCCACTCCATTATTGGAGAGTCCCATGGACAGAGAAGCCTGGCAGGCTACAGTCCATGGGGTCATGATGCGTTGCACACGATGGGAGTGATTTCACACGCACACAACCAGGTTATCATCTGGCATATTTCATAGATAAGCAGTGGGAGGCTGGTCTGGATCAGCCCTGTCTGGAGGGTGTGAGGGGCCGAGAGACTGAGGAGTCCAGGGGGAGAGCCGGGGTTGGGAAGAAACCCTCTTACTTCTGGCTGGAGGTGAGAAGGACCAGGGGCTGCCAAGGGGGACCCTCTCAGGGGTGGGGGTGGGGGTAATTCCTGGGCCTACTCTTGAGATGGAGCCAGCCATAGTTGCTGGAAAGCCATCGGCATCCGGGTCAAAGCCTTACTAAGGACAGGGCTCTGAGCGGGGAGGCCAGGTGAGAATCTGTTCTGGGCATGTCGCATGTGCAGACCTTGGCTCATGCCTGGAGTGAGGCCCTGTGGCCATGTTTTTGTGGCCTAAAATTGGCAGCTACTTAATGGCCCTGTTAGAGGAATGAGTATCTAAATCATGAAGTGGTTAAAGTGAATGTGGTGCAGTCATTAAAAAATTTACCAAACGTATGAATTAACACTCAAAAAAATGCTTGCCACATGACCTTGAGTACAAAAAGCAGGTGACAAAACCATTCCCAATCCTTGCAATCTTGCTTTGTAAACAAATAGGAGCTAAAAAGCCTGGAAGGAAATATGTGAATATGTCAACCCTGAGTTTATGAGTTTTTTTCTTTTTAATTTTTTGGCATATTTTCCATCAGGACAAAAGTTATTTGAAAAAATGCAGAGAAGGTGAAATGCTGTTATCATGTTTGTATGACGTGAGTATCAGTGAGTTCATCCATCCTGTCCCGTGAACATCCTGATCTTGCTGAGGCTGAAACTGTGTTGGGCTCAGAGGTCCCAGGGGGTGACACTGGGTCCTGGCCCTTGGGGACCCATGTATATTGGGGACAGCTGACCGAGGACTGGGCCTTCTGACTGTGGTGAAGGGGAGAGGGTTTGAGAGGCCCTGGGGTGAAGATAAAGCTTCTCAGAAGTTCCAGAAGGATCTGGCCTGGGGGGGGTGCATGTGTGTTCTTCAGTTTCCCTGAAGGACACAGGTGAGCTGCTGCCTGCTATGCCTTCACTTTTCTCCTGAGGTGGGCTGGTGGGGGCAGGTCTGCAGTGGGCAATTTCCCAGAAAGGTTAAGTCAAAGCTTTTGTGGGCCTGTGTTGTCTTGCTTGTATAGTCAGAGTAGTAACCTGCTTGCTGCCAACGGCCTCAGTGTGCTGCGCTCCTGCAGATGCTCCTGGGACACATGTGTCCTGCTGGGCTGGTGGGCAGCAGGTCAGCATGGGCTCCATCCACCCCATCCCAGGGCCTGGTGCTGGCAGAACCCTGGGAAACATAGGACTAAGGGAGGGAGAGTGGTGCAGAGTCAGAGCAGGCCTGGAGTCAGAGCTCAGCAGTGACCCTGCACCCAGTGTCTGGGGGCAGGGCTGCTTTGCTCACATCTAGCCCCTGGCTTGTTGGATGAATGTGGTGTGAGTGAACAGGGCTGGAGTCTTGGGCAGAATTTGTTTCTGCCTAAGGCTGGCATTGCTGGAAGATGCAGTTAACACAGCCCTAAAATGGTCACTGTGTTCCTGCAGCTCTGTCAAGAAGCCCTCCCCTAGCTGCTCTGGGTCCTGGCAGGTGTGAGGATGAAGCTACATGACCAGCAGTAGTTTCCAGGTTTAATTCTGCTTCCTCCCTCCCCTGTCTTTCTAACCTCCCCAGCCTTAAACTACCGTATTTCTGGGATCCCATGTCCCTGCTCATGCTGTCTTCCCTTTCCTGTTCTGTCCCCCTGAAGCCTCCCTTATGCACTGTGCCCTAGTGTGGATGTTCAGAGGCAGGGCATGAGGAGGGTCCCAGCTTCCAGTCTTGCAGTATCCCCACCCCCGACCACAGGCCTTCAGAGCTCCCACCGAGAGCCCCTCTGGGGCTTGCCTTCCTCTTTGCACAGGGCTCAGAGCCTTTTCAGGGGCCAGGCAGCTCTTACCCAGGGAGCCCCACCTGAACTCCTGTCTAGGAAATGCAGGTCTGGGTGGTCTTCAGTGGGCTGCCTCCCAGGATGCCCAGCTTGCGACCTTCCAGGTTGGTGGATGGGGAAACCTCCTGGTTTCCTCATGGTTGGGTGGGGACCAGGGACTAACTCCAGCTTCACTGTGAACAGAAGTGACACCTCCAGGCTGGGCCTTTCCTCTCTGATGTCAGGCTCTTCAGAGATCCTGCTGCCTCTTGCAGGGACCAGCTGATCTCCAGACAGCAACCCTAACTCCATCTGAGTCTTGGAGTGAGGGAACACCCAGAAGAGTGCTTGTCTGGGTTTGGCGGTGTTTGCAAAGCTAATCTCTTTGATTCTAAATGACTAACAGTGGGTTGATGGCTGAGGCAGGCCAGGTGATGCCTTGTGTCAGCTCACCTTGCCCATAAAAGAGGAGATGCCCCTAAGTGGAGGGGCCCTGGTAATGCATCCTTTAGGGGAACCACTGATTGGAGCCACTGGCCATGGACAGGCACTGTTGTAACCACTGGAGTGGTTATCTTAAACATGAGATCCTGGTAAGGAATGCAGAACTAACAAGCTGCCACCACCTGTGAAGACTTTTGAAAGGTCAAAAGGAGAGAGGAGATGCCAGTCCATAGGTCTTATCAACTACCAGATCTTTCTCACTGGAATCATCCTGAGAGAAGTGTGCACCTCCCTCAGGAGGGAACCTGAGTCAGAGTGACTGGCCAGAGATAGCCCGGAAACTAACCCAATTACAGAGAAACTCAAGACTGCCAGCCACGTGGCAGAGCAGTCCCCCTGGGTTCCCTCACCCTCCTGCTCTCCACCCGGGCACCCCGTCCCACTGAAGTCTCTTGCGTTGTCAGCACATGCGTCTCCTCTGACAATTCATTTCCGAGTGTTAGGCAAGAGCCCACTTCCCCAAGAAGGGTGCCTGGAATGGATCCCCCTTCTTGCAACACATCTAGCTCAACCCTCCCATTTTACAGAGGGGGAACTTAGGGTGGCATCTCAGGCCTCTTAGCCAGTGGGTGGCATAGGTGGAACCCAGTCTTTGACTCTTGCATCAGCCTCTTTTTGATGAATCATGTTGCCTCCAGAAAGTGAATTTGTGGAAATGCTTCCAAAGCAGAACAGAAGAATGAATGGCCTGACTTTGGGGTGAGGGAGAGTCAACAAAGGAAAAGAATGCTCACTGGACACTCAGTATTAAAGTTAGCCTGAGGCCAGGAGGGTGTGTATAGCTGCCAACACCAGGCTGAGGCTTCCTGGCAGTGGGGTGGCCAGGCAAGGTCCGGGACACCTTTGGGCAAAGGGTTATGCTTCCTGAAGCACACAGCCAGGCCTGAGGTCTGCCAGGAAGGGAGAAGGCTGGATGCAGGCTGGGATGAGTGTGGCAGGAAGCCACCTCATTCAGGGCGCAGCTGGCTAGGACAGACTAGACTAGTGTTGGATAGACTAGCGTTGCCGCCCTGAGGAGTTGTACCAGCCTGTACTGGAGGAGGCGTTCACATATTATGTGACTTGTTCAGGTTCACACAGCTTGTGTTGACGAAGCTGGGATTTGACCCTGTGTCCCTGGAGCTGAGCCAGGGAGGTGCAGCTTAGCACTTAGATTTCAGCACATCCACATCTGAGCTGTGTGTTTTTGGGGAATCGCTGTGACTTTCTGAGACTCGGTTTCCTTGCCTGCCCATTAGGTAGAGCTTCTAGGGCCCATTCTGAGACGGAAGTCCTGGTGTTCCCACGTGTTTTGCAAGCAATGTGTGTGAGTGCTGAGTAGTGCCCAGTACATGGCAGGCCTGCCCTTGACTGTGGTCTCAGAGGCCCCAGGCTGGGTCCATGGAGGTTTCTCAAGCACAGATCAAGTGCCTATCCTCTGGTGACCTGCAGGAGTGAGTGCACTTTCCCTGGAAGAGAAGCCTGGTTTCCTGAGGTTTGTGGGCGGTTCTGAGAAAGGACCCGCCCCTTCTGGGAAGGAAAAAGGAGAGAGGGTGTCTGCAGGGAGCAGCTGGGGCCTGAGCAGAGAGGTCAGGGGAGGGGAGCAGGCCATGCTGGGAAGAGCATATTGATTTCCTCCTTTTAGAAATGGACTCAAGTGGAATCATTCATAATGTGCTCTCCCCACCGTTGACAATAGCCATTCCCATCACTGCTGGGGAAATGGATTTGCAGTGCTGTCAGAAAGAGAAAACAGATTGCCCGAGATGGCAAAGAGGGCTTGGTTCTGTCCCCAGATGCTTTCTGGAGAGTCTGTTGGTGGCTCGCTGGGGACAGAGGGCTGCTGGATGCACTGTCAAGGCTGCTCCAGGGACAAGGTCTGTGTTGAGCATTGAGGCCATAATAAGCAGTCAACCCTTGGGGCAGGGTCTCCAAGGGGGTACTGATGGACGCTGGCACTCAGGAGGCTACCTGGGGGAGGTCGTGTTGACCTGAGTCTCAGAAGCCCCGGAGCAGCCACACAGAGCCTTCTGAGCAGAGGGACATCATAGCCAAGGGCTGGCCACTGAGGTGCTTCCTGCAGGGACCAAGAGGAGCCTGGTGTGGCTGGAATCCAGGGGTGAAGGTGAGAGTGTGGCTGGAGCAGTGGGCAGGAGAAGTGCCAGAGGCCTTGATACCTTTTCTTGCTGCCACCCATCAGCACTGTCTAGGTGGGGTCAGAACACCTCTGGGGACAAGAGTGGGTATGAGTGCAGCTCCTGCTAGTTAACCTAATGCCACCCTAGACCTGGAGGAAGCTGGTGGTGCTCATGGGTCTGCTTTCCCTAGTCTTGGCCTGAGGCTGCCAGGCATCAGGGCAGCTTCAGTGGATGCCTGGCTCAGCTGGCTGTGACCTACTCTGGAGAGGGCCCTGGGCCAGCCCCTGCCCACCCAGATTGCAATGCCTGTCTTGGTGCTGGTTCATTTATTCATTCATCCATTCATCCTTTCTTCAGGAAGACTATCAACACCAAGGCTGAATGAGCTGGACTCACAGCATTAAGTAGGGTGGGAAGGGGTGGGGAATGTGGACAGACACAAGTCTTGGAGCCAGGCAGACCTGTTGTCAAGTTGCACACATAAGCATGTGACCTTCAGAAAGTCACCTAAGATCTCTGAGCCTCAGTTTCTGAAGCAGCAAAATGAGGGGACCCTTGCCAGGTGGTTTTGGGGCCCCTGGGGTACGGTAACTGTAGAGGAATTGGCAGGTGCCAGGCTCATGCCTGGGGCCTGGGAGCCCAACAAGGTGCTCTTATGTACATGAATGCAGTGGGAAGGCCTTGGCACATGCTGTGTCCTTGCCTGGAGCACTCGTCTGCCTGGTACTCTGTGGTCAGCTCCTAAACTTCCTTTAGGTGTTTGCCTGGTGTCACCGTGTCAGTGAGGCTCCCTGGTCACTGCCTTAACTCTGCATACATGCCATCTGTCGTGGCTTTGTGAGATTCAGGTGGGTAGGGTTTTGCTCTTTGTTCCCTGAGTCTCCTCTGTGCCTGGAGTAGTGCCTGGCACATGGCATGGGGGGTGGGGGGTGTGCTGAGATATTCTGTGGGGCAAGGCCACCAGCATGAAGCTCCTTGACCCCACGGCCATGGAAAAAGGGCCCAGGGTCATAGTGGAAGGGGCTCTGCTGGTACTTCTGAGCCTCAGTGGGGTGTGGAGAGCATTTCTGGCTTCGGATCAGACAGAGCTGGTTTGGCCCTGTGTGTGAGTGTGTGTGTGTGTGTGTGTGTGTGTGTGTGTGGTGGACAGGCTCTGTCCCAGCCAGTGAGGAGCTCCCAGTCTGAGGGTAGTGTGGGGCTTAAACTGATATGTGTTTAAAGCCACCCAGGATGACATTAGAACCAGGCTCAGGCGTGACCTCCCAGGGAAGGCAGACCCCATGGGAACTCCAGGGGGTTGCTTGCTGGTTCCTGGGCAGGGCCCCTCCCTAAGCCTCCTCTGTGTGTTTTAGGGAGCCTGGGCTCCTTACTGACATTGCCCCTGGGTGCCAGAGCTGTTCTCCCCTGGTCCTCAGCGGGGCGCACACAGGTGGAGGAGCATCTTTAGAACTTCTGAGGGAGGTGGGGTGCAGCAAAGGAAAAAGTCAGGGGCCCTGCCCACAACCCACCCCTGACACAGAGCCCTTCCCTCCATGATGGGCAACATGGCCAGGAATACAAACCTTCCTGGGAGGGTCTGAATCCTGCCCCAGTGACATGCTCCGTGACCGTGGGCTAATGGCTGAGCTCACCAAGCCTCAGTTTCTTTATCTGAAGTGGGCAGAGTAACAGTGCCTGCTGCAAGGGGCTCTTGTGGTACATCCATCCCAAGCAATAGGCACTGGAGGGGATGAGAGGCCTTGAAAGGACACCACAGCCAAGACAGGAGAGCTGTGGCCCCAGACACATCCAGCCACCTTCCCTGGTGAGCTAGTGAAGGAGTGGCTGGTACCACCTGTGTCTGACTCCAAGCTGGGGCTGCAGCTACTCCCTTCAGGGGCCTGGGGCTCTGGCAGCAGACTTTCCGGCTCCTGGTCCAGGCAGGGCAGGATGCGTTTCTGGGTCTGAGAGTTCCCTCCCATCTGAGGTTCACTACCATCCTGGGCAGGAAGGGAGCATGGCACAGCAGAGACAGCTGGTCCCTGTCCATAGGACAGAAGTGTCTGGGGCCTGTGTGAGCAGGGCCACTCAGGGTGGACGGGGTGGCTGTCTGGAAGGGCCGTCCTGGGCTTGGCCAGCTGGGAGGGTAGTGGGGCAGCTAGGGGTAAGCTGGGAGGGGCAGCTAGCTTTGATGCTTTTGGGTCGGGGGCCCAGTTCATGTAGCAGGAGCTTGCTCCTGCTGTACAGTAAGCTGGATAGCCAACCACATGTAGAGAATTCTCCTGACCTAGTTCTGAAGCCTAGAGTCCTCTCGGTGCAAAGGGTATGATGACCCCTGAGGGCAATTCGTGCCTCACTTCTGTCTCCTTGAATCCTTAAAACAAACCTGGTCACCCAGTGCTTCTCCATCTTACAGAGGAGGTGGCTGCAGGGAAAGTCAGGGGAGTCGCTAGTGAGTGGCAGGGGAGGGCCCCATCCAGGGAGGGCCCCATCCAGGGCGCTGTGCCTCAGGGGCTAGCCCTCCAGTTCAGGGCCCCAGCAGAGCTGTTGCTCTCAGAAAGCTTCACTTGGGTCTCTGCCCCAACCCAGCTTAGGCTCCTACCCAGGCCCCCAGTCCCTGGCCTTGTCTAAAGAGATGAGTGCTGCGGGGAACCAGCCCCAGGCTCCGGGGAGACATTTCTAATGGGAAAACATGCCCATTTGCCTAAATGAATCAAATCCATTTCTCTCCCATACATATTTCATGGGCTTCCTCTCTCTGTAATTTAATTATCACCGTTGTTAGTGTTAATGTCCTGGTGGTGCAGTTCTGCTCCCCAGACCCTCGGAGCCTAATGTGGCATGGGGCTCCGAGGAGGAGCTGAGAGAGTGGAACCATCACTATGGCAACAGGATGCAATAATATTTCCCGGTGATCTATTGCTTTAATCTTGAGGGCTTTGAGTATATTGCCAGCATTAATAAATAAGTCTAAATAACACCCTGGTGAGATTGATATTATTCTATCCATTTTACTGATGGATCATCCGCAGCTCAGGGGGGTTACATGCCTGATCTGGGGGGAGAGTGGAGAAAGATAGGGATGGTAGAAAGGCCTGCTAAGTGCTGCCCTAGCTCCTGGCTCCCCAGCATCCCCGCTGGAGGGGCTGGGTCAGGGGCCACAGGAGCCCCGGGAGCCAGTGGAAAAGTGATGGCCAAGTGTGCTCTGGAGGAACAATCCCTTCTGCTTTGTGACTGGGTGGGAACAAGGCAGTGCAAAGGACCCTCGGTCTCTCAATGTTGTTGCTCTATTTTCTAAGTCCAGACAGTCCACTCAGAGACCTCTGTATGTTCAACAGTACCTTTCTTGGAAGTAATAACCTTTAACCCAGTGCCAGTCTCGGCAGCCCCTGGTGAGAGCTACCAGGGTGATTCCTGAGGCAGGGTTCCCATGGTGAAGAAGGAGGAGTGAACAAAGGAGATAGGGGGCCTCCATGGTGGGTGTTAGGTGAGTGATCACGGTGCCTGCCTCTTCAGAAAATATGTTATCATTTTTATTTTTCCAACTGCATTCATACACACCTAATTTGGAGGGGAACTCCCTTCCCCTTGGCTGTCCTGGGGTTGTCTCAACTCGAGGAGTTGGTCCTAGTTCTGAGTGCACCATGAGATTCCTAGTCTGGCCACACAGCAGTCCCTGCTGCCTGGTGGTGGCTTGCCCAGCCGTCCATTCTCGCCTCCCTCCTCGAACACTCACACCTGCCCTGGCACCTGGGTGCTGGTACTGATGCGCTGTGCGTCTCCTCTCCCTGCAGTGAGCTCCCCACCTCTGACTGCATGTGGGCCAAAGTAGCTGCCCTGCTTCCAGACTTACCCCACTTGGCCAGCACAGCTCTCCTCACAGGTCCTTGATCTGGGTTGTTAAGCAGGCTCCTTCCCCCTTCTAGGTGAGAATGCTTTTGGGGGTCCTTCTGTAAACCTCATTCAGGGCTACCCAGTCCATCAGAGGTGACTTAATAGCATGGGGCCAAAAGACAAGGCTCTGCAGGCCTGTTCCTTCTGTTAAGGTGCCGCTTTTGCCCCTGGTCAGATTGACTGGTTCCCTGGCTCTGGGACCAGTCATGTCCATGCAGGAGACCTAGCATCAGGCCCAAATGTCCCGCACTTGGTAATGAGGTCAGATCATCTCAGACTGAGATCATTTTTGACCATTTCAGGTCTTTCTCCAGAAAGAGGGCTCCAGGATGCTGTGCTGATGGACTTTCTGGCTAAAACGGGGAGTGTGGCCTCCACAGGCTCCTGGTCCCACACGTGTACTTTCTCTGACCCCACTCCTCATCTCACCTGTCGGTGTGGGCCCTGAGTGCTCTACCTACGGAGCGGATGTCTTTTGGGGAAGCTTCCCCACCCTGCACCACTTCTCTCTGCCTCTGCCTCTCTGGCCATGGCTGATGGGAGCAGGTGTGAGCATCTGACTCCAGCAAGTCCAACCACGGATTCTCTTCCTGTCATTGGGAACCAGGCCTCATACTGTTGCGATCACACTAGTACCTGCACCTATGTCTGAGGTGGAGATGTCCCCTGGGGTCCCCTGGGGAGGCTGAGTTTTGGATGCTGAGTGGTGCAGAGATGAGCGTGGGCTGGAGCTAATGCAGCACTGGCGGGGTGGGGTCGGGGCCCACTCCTTGAAAGGCGGGAGGCAGGTGGCGTGGGGCTTCTGCTTTTGGCCTATGAGCCTATGGGAGAGGAGGATACTGGGAAGGAGGTGGAGGGAGAGAGGAAGAGAAGAGAAGGGAAGACAAGGAAACAGAGAAGGGCAGGAACAGCAGGAAGGAGAGAAGGAAGAGGGACTCCTGGGGCTTCCCTGCCAGCTCTGCTTTCTCAGAGGCCAGCTGTCAGCCCCAGCTCTGGGAGCTACTTTGTCCTCATTTTGCTTAATGGCAGGCTCTGTCCATTCCAGACGCAGGCCTGACTTCAGAGAACTCAGAGTATTCTGCCTGGCAGGAGTGTTTCTACATGCCTGAGGCCTTGCACCACGCTGGACCAGTCTGACCAGATAAGTTTATCCAAACAACGTGATTGCCGGTAAATGCCTGCGTTTTCTTGGGGGAGTGGAGTCAGTCCTGCAGGCTCCTGTGACTGAGCCCTAGCAAAAACTCTGGTCACCAGGGCTCAGGGGAGCCTCTGGTTGGGAATACTTTGCACCTGTTTTCATGTTGTTGGGGGAATTAGCTATGTCTGCATGTAGCTCTGTTGGTAGGGACCCCCAGAGGCTTGTGCTTGCGTCCCCTGAGCTTCTTGCAGTGCCTTTCTCCCTGCACAAACCATCCCGGTGAGCAGAACAACATTTTTCAGAGTAGTGAGAGTCTGCTAGTTAACTATCCGGCCTGAGGATGCTCTTGGGGACACCCAACACAGGTTGGCTGTAGCTTATGCATATTTCTCTCCCTTGTAAGCAAAAGAGCCTTGTCTGAGGCATCTTGGAATGAAAAAGATGTACCAGAAAGGGTCCCAGCAGGGAATGGCACACTCAACCTGGGTGGCTGTGGAGGGAACCAGTGAGCACCGTAAAGAGAGAGCCACCACGGGAGCCAGGGCCAGCGAGGCCTGAGGCCCAAGGGGTGGGCGGCCGTGGTCGGAGGAGGCACCTGCTCATGGGGCAGTGGCTGCGCGTGGAGACACGGCCCTGCCTGCTGTGGCCTGGGGTGGACGCCAGCCTGGTTGACCTTCCTGCTTCTGCTTCCAGGTTTCTGGCAAGGCCTCGTTTTGGCCAGACCCAACAGGAAGCTCCAGGGCAGGTGATACCAGGGAGGAGTGAGGTCCCAGGGCTAGGCCTGATGCTTGGGTGTCTCTGGGGTCCCCTGTGGAGGCTGAGGTTCAGGGTGCTGGGGACGTCGCTCTGGGCCTGCAACTTGGCCCAGCTGCAGCCCCGCTGTGGCCCAGGTGGAGTGATGTTCGTGTGGTGGAGCTGGTGTAGGGCGGGGTCCCCTCTCCCTGAGAGACGCTCAGGGAGAAGGAGGAGAGAAGCAGGCCTGACCTGCTAGTAGGCAGAGCCCGAGGGGCAGGCTTAGGTACCCTGCTCCTGAGGGTAGCATCCGGCTCCAGGCCTCTGTGTGCTGCCCACAGATGTGAGGAAGACAGGGCGGTCTGCCAGGATCTCCAAGTGGGACCACCTTGCCTGCCAGCATGCCGCCTCTCCCTGCTGCAGGATGCTCGAGGCAGATGCTGTGCTGGGAATGGGCAGGCCCAGGTGTAAAGAATGGATGGAAAAGGACTTGCTAATTAATTTGTCAATTAGTGAATGCCCTTCTTCTTTCCACAGAGGATTCAAGACAATTCACAAGAACTCATACAACACAGTAATTACAAAATAGAGACAAATCATTACCCAGAGAAAAAGGTAAATGAGTGTGCCAGGTGGGCACTGGCAGGCTGTTCCTTGGCCCTGGGATCAAGTTCATCCTCTGCGCCCCTGGCTTGGCCATGCCCCCTGCCTTTGGTCTGGGCCCCAGGGTATGAGTCCTCCTCACTTGGGAGGCTGTGTTGCAGGGGGCTGACTCTGCCCTGGGGACTCTGTGTCCTTCCTGAGCTGGCCTGCCAGTGTTGTCACCCCTCAGGTCCCTGTCTGGGGCCGGACTGTGCTCTTCTGATCAAAGCCCTGGCACCCACGCTTACTCCCCTGCCACATCTGTGAAGGGAAGGCTCCGGGCCCATCCACTGCTGTTGCCTCCTAGGCTGCCCCAGGCCCCTACAGGTACCTGGAACTGGGGGGTGGGGGACGCGGGGGTGTGCTGAGTAAGCAAATGGCTGTGCAGAGGTGATGCTCTGACTACGCAGAGTGAGTCACCTGACTTCCACACGCTCGTGTTAGCCTTGCCCTGGGTCTCTTTTTATTCTAATTTAATATTAGCTTGTGTGTGTGTTAGTTGCTCAGGCGTGTCCAACTCTTTGGGGGACTGTAGCCCATCAAACTCCTCAGTCCATGGGGTTCTCCAGGAGAGAATACTGGAGTGGGTAGCCATTCCCTTCCCTAGGGGATCTTCCTGATCCAGGGATGAAACCCAGGTCTCCTGCATTGCAAGCAGATTACCGTCTGAGCTACTAGGGAAGCCTGCAGCTGAGCCACTAGCAAACACACACATAGTATTCGCTGGTTCTACATATGGAACTTTGTAGCAACTTCTGTTTCCTTTTTGGAATAAGGCTGAATGTATTTAAAACAGAATAAAAGAATAAGGGGAGATGGAAGAGTAAATCCAAGAAAAGTGAACAGGCAAATTATCAGATGATTTAGGGCCTGTGTCGTTTCTTCAAGCTGAGAGTTTGTACGTGGCTCTGAGCTCCCTGTGTCTCCTGTGGGGAGATACAAGGTGCTTGTTTTCAGCAGGGTGTACACCCAGGATCCCCGTGAGCCCCACCTTTCCAGCGTGGAATCCAGGGAGAAGAAATGTGCCCTTGCCCTTGTGTGCATTTGAGAAGCTGTGGTGAACACTGGCCTGTTAGGTGGATGGTCAGGAAAGGAGTGACACGGGAAGGGTTTCTGCACTAAAGGCTCAGGTGGGACCCCAGGCTGCTGCAGACTTCAGGGCAGAGGGTCAGACTGTGCTGGGTTGGCCAGTTGCTCAGGGTGGGGCTTCGGCAGACACCTCTACCCAGTACACACAGCCACGGCCCAGCTCGGTCAGCTCTGACCATCAGCATCCTTTGAGTGCTCCATTCTTCTAACTATGGTGCGTGTGTGACTTGGGTAAAAAAGAAAACCCATCTCTGTACCCAGGCCTGTGTACTCTCTTGATCCCACCCTTCTTTCCACCCAGCCTTAATATGTATTTCCTGACTAGAAACCTGATTTCCATCCCCAAAACTCTGATCTGCTGGTGTGGCAGGAAGTTTGGAATTGGCGCACTGGGCTGGATCCCCTCTCTCTGTTTCTAACTGGTTCTCTGCATCAGCTGCAGGTCCCTCTGACCCCTTTTTTCCTTTTAGGGTGCCTCTGAAGTCCTGCCCTCTTTCAGCACCTCAGTGTCATCCCTCAGAGCCTCTGATACCTGCTGGCTCCCATGTCTGTGCTCTGCCAGCAGCCATGCTCGGATCAGGCCTCCCCCTTAATCCCCAAGTCCCGGGGGCTGTGGCCCTACTGCTAACTTCTCCTCATTGCCATGTGTATGCTCCTACCTGCCCTCTGCATCCCTCTCCCCAACCCTGAGTGCACACCTCCCACTAGGGCTTGCCACAGTTCTCAGCCCGGAGCACTGATGAACTTAGACACTAAGTGCAAGCTCGTTGATTTAACCAATCAGTGTCTATAAATCCGGGCATTACTACCCACCTCCGGGGTTGCTGAGTGCAGCCCAGTGCTTGACAGATCGCTGACATCAAGTCGAAGACCATTCCTTTGTCCGCACAACCAATACCCTTCCAGGTACACGGCCAGCCTGGTCCCAGCTCCACCTCTGGTCCCTTGCCTGGCTCTCCCTGTATTCCAGCTTACCTGGCCTTTCTTTTCTTGCTTCCTTCCACCCTCCAGGTTGAAGATCTCTCTGGAATGATTTTATTTTAGAAAAGCCCCAAATTGCCAGCTTTCCACCATCACAAGTGCTCCCTGCTTCCCCGGTACACAGGCTATGCTTCTGAAGGGCTCTGAGGGCCATGTGAGAAGGCCCACCAACCTAGAGCAGATACCAGAGTTTCTGGAGGTTCACAAGCATTGGTTAATGACAGTGATTATCACAACTGTTAACTGTATAACCCTACACTTCTATGAATTATGTTGTGAACAAAGGTCATCTCGTCTCCAGTCTCTGCTTCTTTCACTACCTTGGACTGTGCTGATACTCTTGGCATCATCTATGTCGGCTGTGACTCTGAGTGTCTAAGTGTGACTTTGTGCATACCCACACACCCGGGGCACCGGCAGGGAGCCTGGGGTGGCTGCTGGCAAAAGGGAAAGCTGAACTCCACTCTCCAGGACTTTTTGTGGCCTGGCCCTGCTCCCTCCTCCAGGTGCCAGGGCCACTGAGATCTGACAGGGAGGCTGTGAAGACATCCATGTGGAGAGAAGAGGGTGCAAGGAGAACCGCTCACTTGGTTTTGGCCCAGTATCAAAATCCCTGCTGATTTGTAGAGATGTGGATGGACCTGGAGACTGTTATACAGAATGGATAACAGAAAGAGAAAGAGAAAACTGAACATCATATATTAATGCATATATGTAGAATCGAGAAAAATAGGACAGGTGAACCTGTTTGCAAGGCAGAAATGGAGGCACAGGCATAGAGAATAAATATGTGGACACCAAGTGGGGAAAGGGGGTGTGGGATGAACTGGGAGATTGAGATCAACGTGTGCACATTATTATATGTAAAACAGGTAACTGAAGAGAACCTGCTGTAAGCACAGGGAACTCTACTCAGTGCTCTGTGGTGACCTGGATGGGAAGGAAATCCAGAAAAGGGGGACATGTGTATATGCGCAGCTGACTTATTTTGCTGTACAGCAGAAACTAACACAACACTCCTCCCCCCAAAAAGAATCCCTGCTGTTCAAGGAGAAACATACAAATGCAGCGGGATGTTCTGGCATGAATGTGCTAGCAGGAAGCAGTTATGCCTGACTTTATCAAACCATGAAGCCATAGACAACGCACAACAGGATAAAGTGTTTCTAAAAATAATGGAAGATAAAGTGAACAATGTAAAATAATGATTTTAAATGAGCAACTCCAACAATTTATTCTGTGTTAAAGTGGCATTTCATGTTATCTGGGAAGAGTAGATTCATTTATCAGCAACTCTATGCAGCCATCCCCCCGCCAAGCCCAGATTTTCTGTTCCCTACAGTCCTCTTGGGCCTGGATCTGCCTGGCCATGGCTACTCACCTCCCCTCCCAGCTTAGTGGTCCTTTGATGGCTCTTGTACTTTCTGTGGCCACAGCATATGGGCTTCTGGGGACCTAGAGTGAGCGTCAGCCTCAAATCCCATCTCTGCAGTTCCCTGCCCAGGTCTGACCCAGTGGACCTGCAGGGGCTGCTTGGAGAGGCCGAGGGTGAAGGTAAGTTAGTGCCCCGGGGAGTGGACATTGGCCAGTGGGAGGAGCGAGGAGGTGACGTCCTGGCCACCCCCTTCGCAGCCGCTCTGCCGTCAGGCTGTGTCCCACTTGGCTGAGTGCTGTCAGGATTTGCTTCCCCTCCTTCCTGGTTCACTCGTCTTTCCCTCACTCTTGCTCCCTGGAAGTGTTGGCACAAACTTTTGACCTAGGCTCTGATTTCTAAGGATGCTGTGCTAAAGTAAGCACATACTATGTCCCAGGCAGTGTTCTGGACACTGGGACAAAACAGAAAAACGTCTCGGTCCTCATGGAGTTGATGTTCTAGAAATGGTGGTGGGCTGGGGAAGACAGTGTTACGGACAATGTCATAAAGTGGTGAGCAGTATGAACAAACTAAAGTGGGGCCCTGGCAGGGGAATGCCAAATGAGGAGGAGGGGCAGCTTTACATGGGGTGTTCCAAAGAGACCTCAACACTGAGGCTGACATCTGAACACAGACCTAAAGAAAGCCTGAAGTTGGAGAGGGCCGTGTGTGTACAAGGAGGAGAGTGTTTCAGATGGGGGAACTTAGGTGCAAAGGCCCCGAGGCAGGACCATGCTTGGCATGTTCAAGGCCTAGGATAGAAGACAGAGTGGCTGGTGCAGGGTGAGTGAGGAGCAGAATAGGGGTCCGAGAAGACCAGAACACATTGGGTCATGATCTTGTTGGAGCTGCGAGAAGCAGGAAGATCTGAAGTTGCTGTTCATTGGTGTGGTGGGAGATGATGGTGGCGTGGACCAGCATTCAGCAGAGGGCTGCTGGCCATGAAAAGAGAGGAGGAGGCAAGGGTGACTGCAGGGCATTTGGCCTGAGCACCGGGAGGTGCAGTTGTCACTAGACAAGCTGAAGGGAGGAGCAGGCTTTGAGGTGGAAGAGCAGAAATTCAGATTGTGTGTGCTGAGTTTAAGCTGCACATGGAAATGTGGGTGGGTAGTTGGGGATAGAAGACTGGGATATGGATTGGAATTGTGCACAGTTCTTCCTGTATTCTTTTGTGTCTTTCTACTTCACTTGGTATAATATTTGTGAAAGTTGTATGTGCTATAGTTTATTTATTTTGCTGTATGGAATTCCATTGTATGAATAAATCTCAATTTATTTTATCCATTTCACTTCAATAATCATATGGCTTGTGCCTGATATTTGGCTCATATGGATATTTCCACTGTGATCATCCTTTATATGTGCAATGTGCACATGTATCTATGGGCTATATGCCCAGAAGTGGGAGTGCTAGGTCATAAACAAGCATATTTTCAGTTTTACTGATAAAATCAAACTGTTTTTCAAAGTATCTGTATCATCTTGCACTCTTCCTAGCAGTGTCCAGAGTCTGAGAATTCCAGGGGGTCCGAGAATTCCGGTGGGTCCATGGTGCTTGCTGATGTACTGTCAATATGGTGGGTTTATAGGGTATTCTATTATGCTTTTAATTTGTATTTTCATGTTTTATTTGCAAAGTATGTATTACTACCTCAATATAAGTCATTGAAAGATTTTAGTGATAATAAAAACAAAAACTGACTCTCAAATTCTAAAAGCCTTGGGAGTTTCCTGGTTGCCTAATGGTTCGGACTCTAGGCTTTCACTGCCACGGCCCAGGTTCAATTCCTGATCGGGGAGCTGAGATCGTACAAGCCATGTAGTGTGGCCAAAAAGCCAAACCAAAAACAAAAACCCAAACAGCAATAACAAAAACTCCAAAAAACAAGACAAACTGGAAGAAAGGAGAAAGTTGTGGGACAGGGAGTAAGAACATGCCTCTTGTCCATCTAACACTGAGTTAGTCAGTGGATATTGCCTGGAGCTTGGGTAACTTACTGGGCCTTGTGTAATGTCAGTGTGAGAAGATCCATGAAAGTCATACTAAAAATTTCCTGTTTGACCATCTTTGCTCAGCTTCTAAGGGGACACGAAGGCTAAAGCTATTGATGGGGAAGAATTGGGTGGAGGCTGAATATGGCTTTAAGCAGGGGCTGGTAGTACAATTCGGTTTCCTTAATGTGGTGTCATTTTCTGTCTAGCTCCCCAAGTCCTTTCTATAGACTGGTTAGGAGATTTGGAAGATCTCCTAACCTGCTGGGCGTGCCCCAGAATTGGAACGTGGAGCAGCCTAAGGATGTCGCATGAGCAGCAGGTCCCAGCCTAGGGTGTCACCTTCCTTTGGGCAGGCATGCTGGCCTCTGCAGGGCTCACAGGGGCTCCTGCCTCTGATCGTGGAAGCGCTGCTTCTCCCTTGAGCAGTGGCCTTTCCCGATTGTATTTCGTTGTAAGCAGTAGCATTCCAGAATCACATTAGGCACCTTCAGCTGAGCCCAGGAACACAAGCAAACTGTGAGAAAGACACTGTAGCTGTGAAAACTGTACCATATCTCTGGGTGCTGGATGCAACAATAGGGACTTGGAGACTCTTAGTGGTGCAATCAGGGGATGGTCCAAAGCTTACATACCAAACTGTGCTCTTCAGCTGAGAGGCCATGCTCTTTTCCAGCACCCGNNACACTGTAGCTGTGAAAACTGTACCATATCTCTGGGTGCTGGATGCAACAATAGGGACTTGGAGACTCTTAGTGGTGCAATCAGGGGATGGTCCAAAGCTTACATACCAAACAGTGCTCTTCAGCTGAGAGGCCATGCTCTTTTCCAGCACCCGGGGGACTCTTGCGAAAGGGTTTCATTCGTTACTCGACAGTCAAGAAAAACATTTCCAGTAAACTCCTTATAATAGAAATTGTATAGGTCAGCGCTTTGACCCAGTACAGTGAAAATGGAGACTAATAACAAAAGTAAAAGCAAAATCTTCATCCATGTAAAAATTAAATGGCTGCAGCGTTTAATTTCCTGCAACCATTTCCTAAACAACTTCTAAATCTAAGCAAATCTGAAACCACAACTGTTGAATACTGAGAAAATGGCAATGTGAAAACCTAGGAGATCTGTCAAAGATAGAATGAAGCAGACTCATGACCTTACATGCTTTCAAAGTTATGCAGAAAGGAGAAATGAATAGAGCACGCTTTCAACTCAAGTTAAAAAGAGAAGAATAAAATAAATTAAGGAAGCCAGGACAAAGGAATTAGGAGTTAGGAACAGAAATTAATGAATTAGAAACCCCAAGTCATAAATAAATACTAGATTGGGTACTTTGGAAAACCCCCAACAAAGAGATAAACGGCTGGCTAGTCCTGTTGGCCCTGGTGTATTTCACCAGGATACACATGATGGATGGCATTGCAGCCAGGATGGCTCCCTGCGGTGAACCCAGGGTTAACGGCAAGTGCACACCCTTCCCAGGAACTCCATTCCTCAAACACTCAGGAAACTCTTTTGGAATGTAAACTGGTGGAATGTGATCAGTTCAGGGATAAATTTGAATTTGGTCTAAGTAATTAAAAAGATCTGCAAAGCTTTAGAAATTGAACTATAATTAGAAACAAAACCTTTCATTGTACATTTAACCTCATGCCCCTACAAACAGAGCACTGCATTTTCCTGATGGAGAGGAAGCAGGAACCTACAGGAGGAGGGAGCGGGAAAGGAGAAACAGCACCTCAGAGGTGCAGGGGATGGAAACGGGGTCAAAAGAAAGCTAACTACAACTCAATAGCAGAGGATTTCCCAAACAAGTATAAATGACCAAAACTTAACTTTAAAAGAGAGAGAAAGCCTGAATACAGAAATAACCAGGAAAAAGTAGAAAAGTGATCCTTAAAACGGTAAACAACTATTACGTCATAGAAATGGCATGATGGGAAGTTCCAGGAATTGGTCCCTCCCCCAAAACAGTTACTGAGCTGGCATAATCTGTCAGAATATACTATTTTAGAACTCTGGAACCTAGTCAAATCCTTGCAGCATCCAGCAGAGTGCTTGATGAAGAGGGTTTGGTAACTTCATGTTTGTGTAGCAGACTACAGCCTCCATTGTCCAGCTGTGAGGTGGGCAGTTATGGGGAAGATGGCCTGTATTCATGGTGTGTTTGCCGGTGCCAGAGTGGGCAATAAAACTTGCCCTCCAAAAAGCAGAATTGTGTGTTTTATTTTGCTTTGGGGGGTAAACCAGGGGCCAACATAGATGCTGACCATTTTTTTCAACCCCTCTGGCTGAAGCAGCTTCCTGAGCAGTGTGTATTGTGATTGTGTATTGAAAGAATTTAAAGAGACAGAGCATCTTTTCTTTTTTATTGGATCCCAGCTTTCAAAGAAATTGCTGTCAAGTCACTGTTTAGCTACAGAGGTAACAGAACAGAAACTTCAGTGACCACATGAAACAAAGGATAAAGATTTTGTAAAAAAAAAAAAAAGTCTAGAAAAGTCACTAAGCAAATAGATGGTTGCAGCCCTCAATAACAATAAAAAAACAACAATCCATGGGGAGGAGGGAGAAACTGATCTCCAGAGTTATTACCTTATAGTACTAGCAATGTTCATTTCTCCACAGGTAAAAGGAACTGATAGAGACCATGCCTATGAAAGCCCAGGCATTGAATATGCTAGACAAATACTTTAAATTAACTGTCTTATAAGATGCTAAAAGAACTGAATAAAACCATGGGCAAAGAACTAAAGGAATCATAATGGTGTATAAACAAGTAGGAAGTATCAATAAAGAGACAGAAAATTATAGAAAGGAACCAAATAGAAATTCTGAAGCTGAAAAGTACAATAGATAAAATAAAAACTTTACTAGAGATGTTTCTACTTTTAATTTTGCACTGCAATATGAGTAGGAAACATTAATATAAATTTTAATCTCTTGAAACATTTTTTTAATCCCTTGAAATTTTTAAAGACTTGTTTTACGATTGAGCACTGGGTCAGTTTATGAAAATATACTTCTGTTTTTGAAATGAATTTGCATGATGTTGTGTATAATATATGTCTGCCGTTGAGTTTACTGATTGTGCTATTCAAGTAGTCTATGTTCTTACTGACTTTTTGTCTGTTTTTTCTCTATATTATTGATTTAAGTGAATAAAAATTTCACACAATGAAAAAAATAAAATACATATTCTTCTCAAGTACCTTGGAAAGTTTATTCAATATAGATCATATTTAGGCCATTAAACAGTTTAAATAGATTTTCAAAGATTGAAATCATAAAAGTGTCTTCTCCAACCACAACAAATGAAGCTAGAAGTCAATAAATGAAGGAGAACTGGAAAATAAGGAAATACATGGAAATTAAACAATATATTCTTAAATACAGAGAAGGCAATGGCACCCTACTCCAGTACTCTTGCCTGGAAAATCCCATGGATGGAGGAGTCTGGAAGGCTGCAGTCCACGGGGTCTCGAAGAGTTGGACACAGCTGAGAGACTTCGCTTTCACTTTTCACTTTCATGCATTGGAGAAGGAAATGGCAACCCACTCCAGTGTTCTTGCCTGGAGAATCCCAGGGTTGGGGGAGCCTGGTGGGGCACGGTCTATGGGATCGCACAGAGTTGGACGCGACTGAAGTGACTTAGCAGCAACAGCATTCTTAAATAACCAATGAGTCAAAGCTATAACTAGAGAAATTACACAATTCTTTGAGGTGAATGAAAACGAGCACAACATACCAAAACCTATGGCATGCAGTGAGAGCAGTGCTCAGAGAGATTTGGCTATGAACGCATACATTAAAAAAGGAGAGTCTTAAATTACCAGCATAACTTTATTCCTTAAGAAACTACCAAAGGTAGCAGAAGAAAGGGGATAATAATAAGAGAATAGAGATAGAAAGAGAATAGAAAAACAATAAGGAAAATCAAGAAAACCAAAGGTCATTGCTTTCAAAAGAAAAAAAAAATATTGGTAGCTCTTTAGTTAGACTAAGAAAAACAGAAAGGGTACATAAATGACTAAAAGGACTAAATCAGAAAGTGGCTAAAATCAGAATTAAAGTGGGGACATTATACCAAGCTTGCAGGAATTAAGAGGATTATGAGAGAAAACCATGAATAATTATACACCAAACACAAGAAAGCACACAATCTAGATGAAATGGACTTATTCTTGGAAACAGACAAATTCTCAAAACAGACTCAAGATGAAATAGAAAATCTCAACAGATTTAGAATGAGTAAAGAGATGAGTTGCTCACCCAAAGCCCCTCTGGACTCACACTCCGAGTTTAAATCCTACTGTAAAACCGCAACAATCACAGCAGTGCAGAGACAGCAGTATGTCTAGCCGCCAAGTGTGAGGAGTGGGGAGAGGTCTCATGTCTCGGCCCTCTGGAACCACTATTACGGGGCTCCCTGCCCTAACCCTCTGCTGGTTCATTGGGTGGCAACCACCCTGCTGGGGAGCCTCCTTTGTTGATGCTTCCTGCCCAAGGATAGGTCTTCTGCGCTCATTGTCCCAAAGTTCAGCTGTTGCTTCTCAAATTTCCACTACTGGGCCAGGGCAGCTTTTGGGATGAAGGGCAGGTTGGACGCCAAACAGTGTTGCCCTTGCGCTTGCCACTGATATTGACACTGGGTCTCAGCAGAGGTGGGCCTTTCCCCAGGATAATGTAGTTCAGGGGCTAAGCAGGTATCTTACTTCACATCTCAGGATGTAGAGGTGGGTGTCTGTTACGCCATCTTCCCTGGGTCCCTATACAGATGAATCCATCATCAGCCTGGAAACCAATTCCAAATGGTCCTTTAAGTGTCAGCTCAGATCCCACACTCCATGGCTCCACATTCCAAAAAAGTGATGCTCCTTTGAAGGACGGAAAACCCATTTTCTGCAGATTAAAACAAGCAAAGAAACAAAGCACCATGTATTTAGCTAAAATCTTACCTAGAAATATTATTTTATTGAGCTGTGGAGTTAATTTTCCCATTTAAGGAATAACAAAAGGGTGACTGGAAGGGAATTGACTTTTTAAGACTGTCTTTTTTTGTTGTTGTTGTTGTTAGATTAAAATAGTATGGTTGGCCAAGTATGAGGGTGAGAAAATGTTCCTATTCTTAATCATGCAAATTCTGAGAATTTGTTTCAGACTAATTGTACAAAATTTGTACAAAGCAGCAGCTGGTTTTCCTGCTGTGAGTGGTTATGGCAGTCAGCTCTCCTAGCCTCGGAGCCTGTGGCCGGTGGGCCAGAATAGGCCCTTCCCTACAGCCTGTTCTCTCCTACCAGTCACCCTCCTGGGCCTCAGGGCCTTCTTCTTGAGCACATTGGACCTTCTCCTTGCTGGTTCCTCTGCCTGGAGCCCCTGGTCCCCATAAAGCTGTGGCTCATGCTTCCCCGGGCTCTGCTTCTCCTCTCTGAGAAGCTGCACATGACCACCCAGTTGGAGTAGCGTCCTCCCCAGGGAGGGTGTAACGTCAGCCCGATGACTTGTCCTCTCTCTGCGGGTCTCAGAAGGGCAGAGACCCTGTCTGCCCTGTTGCCTACTGCAGTGGTCCCCCACCTTTTTGTCACTAGGGACTGGTTTCATGAAAGACAATTTTTCTAAGAACAAGGGAAGCGGAATGGTTTGGGGATGATTCAGGTGCATTACGTTTATTGTGCACTTACTTTATTTCTAGTCTAATGTCACTGCTGATCTGACAGGAGGTACCGGTCGAGAGCCCAGAGATGGGGGACCCCTGGTACTGAGGTGCTGCGATGGGGCTCAGCAGTGCTGGTTGGGAAGAGGCGTGCTGGGCCCCTGCTGTGCCTCACACATCTACCCCATTGTAAACATGGCTCTAAAAATACCCATGTCACACCCACTTCCAGGATCCAAGGTGCACCCCTGCCAGGGCTTCCCATGAAGGAGCCACTGTCCCTTCGGCTCCAGGGCCGATGGTCTGGTCACACCCAGCATCTCTAGAACCTCAGGACCTCTTGCCTGGAGAGTCCTCCTTCCTCGGCTCCCTAGACTTCAAGTCCAAGCCTAGATGTCTCCTGCCTTGGGTGGCCCTTTTGCCTTCTCAACCAGCTTGCCCACCTCTGGATGCTCATCCACACAGAGGTCTACATGCTGGACTGCTGGCCTCTCTGATTGGCCAGAAGGATACCTGAGCCCACAGGTACCCACCCCAGGGCAGCTCAGAGAAGGAGGGGAGTGAAGACCTTCACCCAGTGAAGTTGCTCTTGGGGCATAGCTGCTCCTCCTTCTTCCCTTCCCCTCCTCCTCCTCTGGTTTCCATTTTGTCTGTTTGCCTCTCCCATTTGTACAAGAGCCAGTCTAGCTTATGAAAAACAAGCTGTCATCTTAGTGTTTTTATAACTCGTTCCCCCAGCAGCTGTTGTGTTTCCAGATGTTCATTACTGCTGTATTAGTGGAGGTTCTTAGGGATACTTGGGCTGACAGGATACAAATTGATTTTCAAGTTATGCTGATTGCTTAGACATATTTCTTGCACCAGCTCAGCAAAATGAAAAAAACAAAAAAACAACAAACCAACACAATCTGAAACAAAACCCATGCCATATGGCACACATGGTCTTTGATCTAAGAGGTCTGGGCCACATGTGAACCAAATGCCAAAGACATCACACGGACGGGAGAAGGTGTGGCTAGGGACAGCTTTCCAGGGAAGCATTAATTGGGTTAAACCTAGTGTGGCCCTCAGATACTCTGTAGTTTCTGGCTTCTGCTGTGGGCTGAGAAAGGCTTTGTAGAGTGCAGAAGGAGCATGAATCCTGGAGTCAGACCTGGTGTGACTCCCAGCATTGCCACTTATTTGGGGTGTGTGATTTTGGGAAAGTTGTTAATCCCTGAACAACACTATCTGCAGAAATCAGACAATATGGATATGTGCCACTCAGGTGGTTATGAGCAGCAATCAAGACAGGGCATGCCAAACTGGAATAGCCCCATACCAGCTTGGGAGAGATGGGGAGATACGGCTACATGGCAGTGAACAACTGGAATCTTCACCAGTTTTCATCAGTAGCAGGGCAGGAAGTTCTTGATCTGTCCCAGAGCCTGGAGCTGGTCCTGCCTTCAGACACCCTGGGGGACACCTAGGAAAGCAACCAAGCCAGAGGCGTTGTGGTTTCCTCGGCTGCCACACGGTGTCGCTGTTGTACACAGGCCCTGCGCCGCTCAGTGGAGGCTGGTACTCTGCAGTGGTGAGGGCCTAGCTCAGGATGCACTGTGCACTCGCCTCGGCTACAGGGTAGTGATGCGATTCCTTTCTCTCCAAGAGGGCCCCAGGGTCCTTCACTGGAGACTGTACAGCAGAGAACACTAAAGGTCCTCTTATAAATTCTCCTGGGGCAAGGGTGCTTCACTGATATCATAACCAGAGAGGGACCACTCCTGTGGTTTCCCCAGAAAGCAAAACTGGACTGCAAGGCAACTTGTCTCTAGTCCTAGATGTGGAAAAACTGCTTTGACTTTAAAATTCCAGCTCATTGGTGCCTCCTCACGTGTGCAGATAAGCAGGCTCAAGTGACTGGCTCCTGGTGATCTATCTGCCAGTATAAAGGCTTTCCAGGTGGCTTAGTGGTAAGGAATCTGCTTGCCAATGCAGGAAATGCAGGAGACATGGGTTCGATCCCTCAGGTGGGAAGATCCCCTGGAGGAGGAAATGGTAACCCACTCCAGTATTCTTTCCTGGGAAATCCCATGGACAGGGGAGCCTGGCAGGCTAGAGTCCATGGGGTTGCAAGGAGCCAGACACCACTGAGCACACACACATCAGCTGGTATGGACTGCTTCCCTTCCCCTCCACCCAGGTGGGCTGGCAGGTCAGGGGCGGTGTCACAGGTTGGTAGGCTGTCTTGGTATCCAGCATATTTGTCTATCGATCACCCTGCAGCCCTTATTTCTGGGAGCCTGTTGGGGCAGCAGATGGAGGCACCAGGTCTGGACAAGATGGCTGTTTCCCATCTGAGTGGAGTCTTCCCTATGAGACCAAGATGTAAGGGAGTTTCAATAAGGCCATGTTTGGATCACCATGCAGAGAAGCATCTTGAGGGAATAGGCTCTGAAAGGTCTCTGTTCTTACTTAGAGAGGCGTCTTGGACCTTGTTCAGGACTCACGAGCATACCCACCGCTGTGGGCTACTTGCTGGGCTAGGATGGACATCTTGGAGTTTCCCTTGCCCTGTTTCTTGCCACATCTTATGGACCCATTACCTCATCCATCCCTCCATTCATTGTTGAAAGTCTATGGCGTGTCCAATGCTGTGATTGGTGTTGAGGGGAGGAAGCCCACATGGGGTGATGGGTTTGGGGGAAGGTGGGATCCTGGGGGAAGGGCAGGACCTGAATTGCTGAGTGGGAGGAATTTGAGAGATGTGAGTGCAGGTGACCTTGCTGAGGGAAAGTGATGACTATGCCATGTGTGAAAGCTGGCAGTATGGCTAGCTGGTCTGGAGCAAACAGGTTTCCTGGAGGAGGAGGGAGAGAAGCCAGGAGAAAGGGGGAGGGGAGAAGGAGATACCCTTTTCCTGGGTCTCTGCCCATCTTTTGTTTGGTTAACCTTCCAGTCTCAGGTTTGACAGCATCTCCTGAGGCAAGTCCCCCCTTCCTGCCAGGCCAAGACTAGGTTAGATAGGTTAGATCCCCTCGTTAGTAGGTCTTTTAGCCCCATGTGCTTTTTAAAAAAAAACTGAAATTCATATTAAATAACAGTTTGTGTGATTATATGTTTGTTACCTGCGATCTGGTGGGGGGCACCTCCACGGGGCCTGGGCCATCTCTGACGCTTACTGAATATTTGCACCTGCCTCTGGTTGGAGGACTAGAGTTCTGCCTTTGTCCATTTGAGGAGGTGCTGGCAAGGGATCTGAATTCCCCTCCCAGGGTTGTCACCTAGTGAACCAGTAAGGTCATTACCTTTCTGGTCTTGGTTGTCTCTGAGAAAACAAAACAAATTACTGAAGCAAAGTGTCTCTGGGTTTCCTCCCGGCTCTGAGCTCCTGTGCATTGCTGCAAAGTGAAGCCCATGAGAGGTGGCAGAGCCCCCTGGATCTTGGCTTGGCTGCCTCTTGCTCCGCTGGCTCCCTTCTGCCTGTTTCCCCCCTGCAGTCCCACCAGCACTGAGGGCTGCGCTGGCAGCACTGTGGCTGGAAAGCACCTGAGGCATCACGGGGAGATCTGTCGCCTTGAAAGACTCATGATGGTTTTTCCGTTGAGCTGACCTTGAGATGTCAGATTGTTCCTGATTCGTGGGGCTGGCTCTGGGTGGCCAAGTTCCTCATTCTGGGGGTGATGTTTATCTGTGGAGGGATGTGGTTGAGAAGACCAGTGTATGGGTGGTCACACTGTCCACAGACATGGTCCCCCACCTCCTGGCCGTTAGGGGAGATTAGTGATGTGGTGTCAGAAGGCGGAAAGCCACGTCTTTCTTGATCACGCACAGTACACATGACAGATTATTGGGTTTCCTGAAAATAGAGTTGGTGATTTCTACTGACATTTATGTTAGAGGAACCCAAGTCAGATTGTGCAGATTGTTCTATGTGTCTCTGTGGAGTGTTTGGCTTCATTGCTGATGACAGGACTCCCGCAGCAGTTGTCCTGACATTGCAGGGATGCTCAAGGGGAGCAGGGCTGTGTCCTCACCATCATCCTGGCCCCACCCAGACAGGAGAAATCAACTCCCTGAAGTGTTTTCCCCGAGGTAGAAAGGCCTCAGAGAGTCCAACTTGGGGTCTTAACCTCTGTGTCTGCAGGGCTCTAGTCTAAGGAGAAGCTGGTTTGGCTCTGGGCAGTGGCTGGCTGTGCATTTAGAGGTATCTTGTGCTGATCTGGTTGCAGAGTAGGCACGTGGATGACTTAATTCCATGTGCTTCCAACAGCTGTGGGGCAGGGACCATCACACCTCATCTCACCAAGCTACTAGGCCTCATCGGCTGGAGCGGGCACCGGGAAATGGTCAGGGGCCCAGCAGAAGGGGTGATGTACATGGCACAAGTCTTGCTAGTTCCCGGACCAGCCCCGTACCTCCCTCCTCTGGTTCTGCAGTGGTCCCCGTTCCTCAAGGGGCTGAGCCCAGGCTGAACTCTAAATGGTCTCTCATAGCACACTCCTGTCACCAGGATGTCCTCTCCGCTGTGGAAGAGAGGGAACCAGTTGCATGGTGGAAGGGCAAGCACATTTGCAGGCCTGTTTTGGGTTGGTTGCAGCCATACCTTATCAGGGTGTGCTGGATCACTAAGTCCAAAAAAGGCAAGGGTGGGGTCGTGAGGGTGCTAGCAGCCTTCTGCGCAGGCATTTTTCTGAGTTCAGGAGGCATCTCTGAAGGATGAGGACTGATTCCTTTGGGAGGTCTGGGCAAGGGGCTGCTGTACCGATCCAGGACGAGGAATGCTCCTAACGCCCTCACTCTGGGGGTCCTCACCAGGGCCCTGGATTGGTTGACTCTCTCTGATCCTCTCTCTTTGGGACTGCATCCACCCCATCCCAGATGGCCTGGGAATCTAAAGGGTCCCACTCAGCTCTTCTCCTGGACTCAGCCCGGGGGCTCCTCAGCTGGTGGCTGCGGGCCCCTTGGCACACAGAAGGCCTGGTGGCTCCCCTACCAGGCCTGGTAGGGCCAAGGCTCGGAAGTGCAGAGACCTCCTCTGCAGTCCATCTGCGTGTGTGTTGTGTCCTCAGAGGGCCTTTCCCCAGGCCCCGCCGAGCCTCCCTGCAGCACTAGAGTCCTGCTCAGCACGGGGTCCTGTCCTCATCTGCTTCTGTCCTTCATTTTCCCCTCCACTCCAGTGTCTGTTGGCAACCCAGCCCCGAGCAGGGTGCCAGGCACTTAGTAGGCACCATCTAAAAAACATTAGTCAGTGCATCAAAAGAGCAGGGATTCCACCCAGCCACGTGGGGGAGGGGAGGAGGCTGTGCTGGCAAAGCCCAGCAGCCCTAGGACGTCCGTGGGGACGTCTGCCGTCCTGCAGTGCAGACTTGGCTGCCTCTCTAGACAGGAGCTACAAGCCCCATCCCCCAACCCCCAACCCACCAGGTTGATTCCCTGCTCTCAGGGATATGGTGGGGGTTCCTCTCTTGGGGCTGAAGTACCTGTCCCAGCCTCCTCACTGGGGCTTCTGGCCTGGTGACCTGGACTGGGCCACAGATGGGAACCTCAGGGTACCCCCCACCTCTCCTCTGCATTAAAGCCTAGGCAACCCCCGCCCCCCGCCCCCGTACTGCCTGCCTAGTGGTCCCGCTTCCCGTCAAGGGAGAAGGGAGTACTTCTGGGATCACTTGCCTCCACTCATCAGCGGAGGGGCGGGAGCAGGGGGTTCGTTGGCCCCGAGCACCCCAGCCTTGGCGTGCTTGTTCCTTCCTGCTGTCTGGGTCTTTGTGTTGTGCCTCTTCCTGAATGTCCCCAGTGTGTTCCAGTAGGGGTGGCCACAAGTATGGACTTTGGTTTGGGTGCAATTCTGAATCCTTTGCTTAGTAGCTATCGATCTGAGGCAAGCTGGTTAACCTCCCTAAGCTTTTATTTATTTATTTTTTTAATCTGCAAAACGGGCGTATGGATGATATTGGACCCCTGGGGTGCCCTGAATGTTGTGAGCTTCGGACTTAGCTCCGGCTGGTGAACGTCAGCTGCTGGCCCCACGACACTTCCTTTAGTGGCTCCTCTTCTCTGGGGGAGGCTGGAATGGAGGAAGGCCATCCAGCGGGGTGCTGGGAGAAGCTGAAACTTCCGCTCACTGTCCCGTGTCCCAGAGCCCTAATTCTGAAATTGAAAGGACATCCTCTACTCAAGAGAGTGATTTGCAAACTGTCTCTGAAACTGCTTTTCAACTCGTGCCTGAAGCTTCTGTGAAGCTGCTGCGGAGACAGCCATTGGACAAGAGGCATAGAGGGGACTTTGTACCCTTCTCTTGAATGAAGGCTACTCTTGCTTCTGTAGATTCTGTCAAATATTGGGCTCCACATAATATTTCTTTAAAATACATGACTGCTGCTGCTGCTAAGTCGCTTCAGTCGTGTCCGACTCTGTGCGACCCCATAGACGGCAGCCCACCAGGCTTCCCCGTCCCTGGGATTCTCCAGGCAGGAACACTGGAGTGGGTTGCCATTTCCTTCTCCAATGCATGAAAGGGAAAAGTGAAAGTGGAGTCGCTCAGTCCTGTCCGACTCTTTGCGACCCCATGGACTGCATCCTACCAGGCTCTTCCGTCCATGGGATTTTCCAGGCAAGAGTACTGGAGTGGGTGGCCATTGCTTTCTCCAAAATACATGACACAGTGTTATAAAAGTTTGAACATGAATATTTACATAATAATCTTTGGTAAAATGTTTGGGCACAACTGTATTAAAATGACACCATCATCATCACCATTTTAAGCTGATAAGAACAGATCCTACACTAATCTGAGCAAAAAGGCAGAGAAGAAATCATAATCACTTAAGAAATAAAGCTATATAAACACTTCCCCATGTTAGGCAGTCTTCTAAATTCTGGAGACTTAAAAAGGCATAAAAACATGGCCCCTGCCATCAAGGAGAATAATTAGCAAACTTCCATAAAAATTGCTTTCATTCATATCTGTGTGTTCATTAAAGCCCACGGGGTTGCAGATGAAGAAACAAGGGCTGAACTTCTAGAAAATGTCAACACCACCAACCAGTGGGACTCAGCTTTGCCCCACCCCCACTTCTTCCCATCTGAAGTACAGTTTATAATGTCAGTGGACACACACACACACACACACACGTACATACACCTACCTTCCCTACTCATTCCCCATTGTCTCCAGTCCTGTCCCCAAGAGCAGAGAGAATGAATACTAGCTTTGAGACAGTGGGTCTGATGTTTAAGACCCACCCCTAAACCAAGGCCTGGGCTGTTTTGTTCTCATATTTGTCTTGGCAGGCAGAGAAAGCAAGCTACAGTTTTGTGCTCTGTGTCCATGCCTAGGGCTTCCCAGTTGGCACTAGAGGTAAAGAACCTGCCTGCCAATGCAAGAGCCAGAAGAGACACGGGTTCAATCCCTGGGTGGGGAAGATCCCCTGGAGAAGGGCATGGCAATCCACTCCAGTATTCTTGCCTGCCTGGAGAATCCCAAGGACAGAGGAGCCTGGCAGGCTACAGTCCATAGGGTTGCAAAGAGTTGGACATGACTGAAGCAATTTAGCACGTCCATGCCTGCCATTATGAGAATACTTAGCCTTCCTTGTGTGGATCTGAAAAAGGGTCCCCTGAGGTGGAACTGGGATCCCCATGCCCCTGGGGAGTGGACTCTGTCCTTCCCTGGCCAGGTCTGGGTCCAGTTGATGGGCTGTCCTGCGCTCAGTGTCTCAGAGGTTTCTTGCATCAGGCAGTCAGCTGGTAAGCACCAAAGGGTCTGAGCCCAGAATCAGAAAAAGCACCAACTCCATGGCTCACAGTGGGGGTTCTCAGAGTGCTGGCACTGGCAGGCCAGCTGATGACTTGGGTGAGTCCCAACAGCTCAGTGTTCTCCTCTGGAGGCTGCAAGAATTAGATGACAGGGTGTCCACAGGGCTGCTCACACTGGTCCACTCCTCTGCAGTCCTTCCTGCCAGTCACCATCCTAAACCCCTCCTGGCATAGTTGATGCCAAAAAACCTGAGCCCAGCTCAGAGAAGGCTGACTGAGAACCTGCACTCGTGTGCCTGAGAGGCCCCACATTGGAGCTGATGATGGACTAGGGCATTTTATCTTTTCTTCTGAGTTTGTTTTCCCCCCTTGCTTTTGAACTGTAACTTTGCTGACTGTGTCTCTCCTAATCTCATATAAGTCCATTCCTTTGGGGCCATTAGCTTGGCCATCTGTTTCTTTCAGGGTAGGAACCATGTCTTGCCCTGCTCTCTCTTCCTCTCCTGTCACTGGCTTATTCCCCCAGTGCCTGAAGGGCCCTGTAATCACACTCATGTGTACATCTGATATACAGAAAACTGGAGAAAAGCAAGAAAATGCACCAGAATACTAATAGTGATTGTTTTTTTCTTAAATAAAGGAATTTTGTGTGATTTATACTTTTCCTTTTTAATACTTTTCTGCAGTTTCAAACTTCCTCTAAAGTAGGAAATATTACTTCCATTTTGATGCTTGTATTAATTTTATAATAAGAAAGAGATCTTTAAAAATTACTGAAAAGTAACAGAACAGTTTGTATTCTGAGGTAATGCTGTCCAGCTTGATAGAATATGGATGTGTTTCAATTTTTTCCCTGTTAGAAAAGAGTTTCATTATTGAAAGGTAAAGGGAAATAATTTAAAAGGTAACGGGAAGGTAAAGGGAAATAATTTAGAAACAGCAACACACAACCTCCCCTCCCACCATTGTACTATCAGAGAAGCAATGTAAAATCAGGTGGATTTACCAAGGTACCTCCTGGAGACATCCTTTGAATAAAGATTCAAGAATTGCACCTGAATGTGGATCAGATATGCATTTTCCCCCGCATCCTTGGAAGCTTCTTTGGCTCTAGCACTGCAATCTGATAAAAGTGTTTAAAATCTTGTCTCAGTTGTTGACTGTAAGCAAGTCATTTAACTTTTCTCATCTGCAAAATGGGAATGATGACCCTTTTCTGGTCAGGCTGTGGTGAGGCTAATGATCTTGTGAGTAACACATTCTGCCTGGTCCTGACACACACTAAAGGCTCAGCTGTGGTGATGGCTTTCCTCTGACTCCCTGGAGGCAGGCCCCAGAAGCAGAGAGCTCAGCATGGCTTGCTTCTCTGTTTCTCCTGCTCTGGTGTGGCTGTCCCTCCAGGGTAGCTTCCACAGCTGCTGGGGGAGGCACCTGGATATTCTGTGTCCTAAATGCCACAAGGAGGTCTGAAGCTGCCTGTTGAGAGGCCAAGGGAGGGCAGTCAGAGGGAAAAGGAAAGGTATGCAATAGTGAAGTGAAGTCACTCAGTCGTGTCCGACTCTTTGCAACCCCGTGGACTGTAGCCTACCACTCTCCTCCGTCCAAGGGATTTTCAAGACAAGGGTACTGGAGTGGGTTGCCATTTCCTTCTCCAGAGGAAGAACTATATATATAGTTTTATATAACTATGAAAGACAGTATAAGGACATATTTTTCTCTTTTCCTTTCTTAGCTGATTTAAAAAGCAATTGTATAAAATCATATGTTTATAATGTTTTGTAGAGTGTGTAACACGTTGAAAAATATATATTGCCAATAACTACAAAAAAAGGTGGGTGGTAGCAAGCTGCTAAGGAAATAACTACAGATAGTAAAGTAATAATTATAGTAATGTATTGTTGGTCTATAATATTAATATATATATGACAATAATAGCACACAAAAGAGGAAGAGAGACTAGAACTGTAGTGTATCATTTTTACATATTACTGGAATTAGACCAGTGTAAATCTGAAGTTGATTCTGATGTTAGGATGTGCATGGTAAGTCCTAGAGCCATCACTGAAAAACCAAAGAAAAAACCCTTAAAGATATACTGAAAAAATTATCAAAGAAATTGAAATGCTAATCAGAAAATACTCCTTTAATACAAAGAAAGCAGTAGAAGAGGAATAGAGGAACAACAACAACAAATAAAACAACAACACACGATACATACAGAAAACAAAAAGTGAAATGGCAGATGTCAATTCAAATATATAAATAATCCAGATATTAATTATTAATTAATCAAATGTTAAATGTGAATGATTTAAGCAATCTAATAAATAGGCAGATGAATAAAGGAACTGCCCTTATAGCTCAGCTGGTAAAGAATCCACCTGCAATGTAGGACTCCTGGGTTGAGAAGATCCCCTGGAGAAGGGATAGGCTCCCCACTCCAGTATCCACAGGCTCCCCTGATGACTCACATGGTAAAGAATCCACCTGCAGTGTGGAAGACCTGGGTTCAATCCCTGGGTTGGGAAGATCCCCTGGAAGGGGGCATGGCAACCCACTCCAGTATTCTTGCCTGGAGAATCGCCATGGATGGAGGAGCCTGACAGGCTGTAGTCCATGGGGTTGTAAAGAGTTGAACAGGAACCGAGTGCCTAAGCACAGCACAGCATATGGTAGCTCTGGGCTTCTTTTGTAGCTCAGCTGGTAAAAAATCCACCTGCAATGCAGGAGACCCCAGTTCAATTCCTGGGTTGGGAAGATCCCCTGGAGAAGGGAAAGGCTACCCACTCCAGTATTCTTGGGCTTCCCTGGTGGCTCAAATGGTAAAGAATCCTCCTACAATATGGGAGACCTGGGTTTGATCCCTGGGTTGGGAATATTCCCTGAAGGAGGGCATGGAAACCCACTTCAGTATTCTTGCCTGGAGAATCCCCATGGACAAAGGAGCCTGGCGGGCTACAGTCCACGAGGCCACAAGGAGTTGGACACAACGGAGCCACTAAGCACAGCCCAGAAGAAACACTCTAGATTTAAAGACACAGGTAGAATGAAAGTAGAAGGATGGAAAGAGATTTATTTCTTGCAAGAAGTGAAGAAAGCTGAAGTGACTATACTGACAACAGATAAAATAAACTACAGAAAATAATTTTTAACACAGAAAAATTATTAGAGATAAAGAGGGACATTTTATAGTGATAAAAGAGTCAATGCTCTGGGAAGATATATAATAATTATAAGCATAGTGTAGTGCAGTGAAGTTCCTCAGTCATGTCAGACTCTTTGTGACTCCATGGTTTGTAGCCTACCTGGCTCCCCCATCCCTGGGATTTTCCAGGCAAGAGTACTGGAGTGAGTTGCCATTTCCTTCTCCAGGGGAATCTTCCTGACCCAGGGATTGAACCCAGGTCTCCTGCATTATACACAGACGCTTTTACTGTCTGAGCCACCAGGGAAGTCACAATTATAAGCATATATTCACCTAATAACAGAGGACCAAAATACAGAAAGCAAAACTGACTGAAATGAAGAGAGAAATTAAACATAATAGTTGGAGATTTCAATAATCCACTTTCAATAATGGAGGAAGTAGACATAAGATTAATAAGGACAACAGATACATGAAAAGATGCTCAACATCACAAATCACTAGGGAAATGTAAGTCAAAACCATAATGAGATTACCTCATGCCTGTTAGAATGCTTAGAATCAAAAAGGCAAAAAATAATAAATGTGGAGAAAAGGAAACCTTTGTGTACTCTTGCTGGAAATGTAAATTGGTGAAACCACCATATAAAACAGTACGGAGTATTCTCAAATAATTGAAAATAGAACTATCATAAGATATGGTGATTCTACTTCTGGAATAAATGCAAAGAAAGCAAAACCCTATATAGAAAAGTCTGCACCCCCAAGTTCCTAGCAGCATTATTTACTATAGTCAAGATGTGGAAACAATCTAAGTGTCCATCAATGGATAAGTAGATAAAGAAATTGTGCTATATATACAATGAAATATTATTCAGTCAAAATGAAGAAATATTGCCATTTGAGACAACATGGATGGAGCTTCAGGGTAATTATGACTTTTTAAGTGAAAGAAATCAAACAGAGAAAGATAAAGACTAAATGACCTCACCTATATGTGGAATCTAAACAACAACAACAACACAAAACTCACAGAAAAAGATGTCAGATTTGTGGTTATCAAAGGTGTGGAGTTGGAGAAAAGGGGAATTTGAGGAAGGTGGTCAAAGGCATAAACTTCCATTTATAAAATAAATGAACACTAGGACTCTAATGTATAAATTGATGGCTATAGTTAACACTGTTGTATAATATCTATGAAAGTAAAGAGGGTAAATCCTGAGTTCTCATCACAAGGAAAAAACTGTTTGTGTCTATGTGAGATGATGGATGTTAACTAAACTTACTAGGTAATCATTAGGTGATGTGTATAAGTCAAGCCACTGTGCTGTATGCTACACACTTACACTGTACTCTGTGTCACTTATATCTCAATAAAGCTGGAGGGAATTTTTTAAAAAGTTAACAAAGAAAGGGAAGACTTTAACAACACTGTAAATCCAATAGACCCAACAGACATCTATGGAATGCTCCACCCAACAAAAATAACACATATTCTTTTCAAGTACATATGGAATATTCTCTGGGATAGATCATAGCCCATAAAACAAACTTCAATACATTTAAAAGAACAGAAATAATATAAAGTGTAGTCTCCAATTACATTGGAAGAAAATTAGAAATCAATCTCAGGAAAGAAATTGAGAAACTACAACATACTTCTAAATAGCCAATGGGCCAAAGAAAAATTCAAAAGAAAAATAAGAAAGTATTTTGAAATGAATGAAAATGAAAATACAACATATCAAAAATCCATGCAATGCAGCAAAAGCTATGTTTAGAGGGAAATTTATAGCTGTAACTGCCTAATTAAGAAAAAAGAAAGAACTCAAATCTACAACCTAAACTTTCACATTAAGAAACTAAAAAAGAATAGCAATCTAAATGTAAGGCAAGTAAGAAAAGAAATAATAAGGATTAGAGTGAAAATTAATGAAATAGAGACTAGAAAAAACAACAGAGAAATTCAATTAAACCAAAAGCTGATTCTTTGAAAAGGTCAACAAAATCAGCAATCCTTTAGCTTGACTAAAATCTAGGAAAAAAGAGAAGACAATTAATAAAATCAGAAATGAAAGAGTAATTTTATTATCAACATTGCAGAAATCTAAAAGGATACTGTTGTCGACTTAAAAAAAAAGCACAACATGAGAGTCATGAGTCAAGTTTTATTTGTGGCAAAGTGAGAACTATACCCTGGGAGAGAGTATTACAGAGAGCTCTGAGAAACTGCTCCAGAGATGTAGGGTGGAAGGTCAGTGTATATGTGATTTTGCTGAAGGGGGAGTACATGCAATCAAGCACATGCTTTTTGCAGAAGATTTCTGCTAGTCTTGTGAAGATTACTGCTACTCACAAGGAGCAAACCTCACCATGAAGAATTTCAGAGCATTTCTAGATAAGAGGAAATACAAGAATTGGGCCCATAAATTTGGCTCCTGAAAATATCAGTCTAAAGACCTGTTCTGCCAGTTTTCCCCAGAGCACAGAGTTTCTGCTTCATTTCTGCTCTCCACTCTGAACTCCTTTCAGGTGGTGTTGAAAATCAGCTGTGCAGCAGCACACAATTTAATCCTTAAGAGGTAGCAAGTACCAATGTCAAGTGCTAATTTGTAGTTGACAGGGCCCCCTCATGATCATAAATTTGACCATGCTTTGGGAGGCATTTCATGACCATTTTGTCCCATGGTGCTAGGAAGGCTTGTTCCTGGATCTGGCAGTGATTTGGCTGATAGGCCACTCAATGTGCTATTACTGGACTAGGTCTTATTAACAGTAACTAAAGGTTACTCTGGACCACCTGTCTTACTAGTCTGTTATGGTCCAGGAAAATTCCCTCTTGCATCTTTCCATATCTGTAGTTACACTACTACAATCACTGATCTCATACAGAACCATATATTTGATCAACTGCTTCAAGTTGCTGAGTCATTATTATTTTTGCGTGAGCCTCAGTCATACATTTGGTAATATAAGAAACAATAATCTTGTAATACAGACAAAATAAAAACAGTATAGCTGGTAACATTAATAGAGCTATAAGTAAACATTTAAGCCAAGAATTTCCCATGCCAAACCAGGTTCTGAAGAGATCATCAAGACTAGGGAGTGGGTCATTTAAGGAAGAAATCTGGTTTTTCTTCTGATCTGATATGGTTCATTAAGTGCATTATATTAGAGGATTCATCAGGCACAGCATTCAGTTTGAAGTAATGAGATAAGAGGCTGTAAGAATGTCAAGGGCCATGTGGTTTTGCAGCACTGCTTTCTCATCATAGAAATCTCAGAATTCAATTGGCTAATAGTTGGTTATTATCATTTAAGCCCATTGAGTAAATTTTGTTAAGGCTTCAATATGGGTGATTACATTCTCCAATCCTATTGAAGGTGCAAAAATAGCTGCTAAATGGTCATACCAGTGAAATACAAATCTATTGACCCACTGTATTTGTACCAATGGTAGATTGGCCAGGGTCACCTCTAGATTGTTACTTATGTGACCTTGAATCCAAGGGAATCCCAGGATACATCTTCTTATCCATCCTGGTGGAAGCTTAGGCCATAAAACTAAGTACCACAAATTCCATGAGTTCCATTAGATGCAACCCAGTGAATCTCTGGTCATCTGACCCAGTCAGTTCCATACCAGTCACTAATGGTAGTAACGTGTAGGCATCATTCATAAGGCACCCAGCCTAGTTTCCTAATGTTACTAGGCTGATCATCCTTAATATGAGTTTATTCTTTCCATCACAGAGGAGCTTTAAACTTAAATGACCATAGTCTGGTATTAACCACATATCCATCTTGTAATTGTGAGACGTTTCTTGGCTGAAATTTTTCTTGTTTCTCTGATCGGGCTTGAGTAACTTTAGATGAAAATTCATTTTTTATGGCCAGGGTCAGAGAAGGTATTATTAATTGACTAGGTGAGGGGATTCCTATCTGGTAATATCAAAAGTAGCCTGAACAGGACTGAACTTTCTTTCTTCTAAAATAATTTCCTGAGGGCTATCCAATCAGAGCTTTGGAGAGGAGAAATCCACCAAGGCATCCTCAGAGTACTAGACAAAGGTAATTGGTGGCAAACCCAACAATTGGATTGATTTGATTTTTAAAATCAGCATCAGATCATTCCATAATAGGAAAACATTTGATTCATATGCAAAGGTCCAAGAACTCAAGAAAACATTATAAAGATCGTATGAGTCAGGTCCAGGATCTTGGACTAGTTGTCTGTTTCTGAGTTCATCTTCTCATCCTACTGTGACTGCAGCTCCTCGGCTGTTTGAGCATTGTTTTAAAGTGATTTTGAACATGTACACCCATGGCTGATTCATGTCAATGTATGGTTAAACCCACTACAATATGGTAAAGTAATTAGCCTCCAATTAAAATAAATAAACAAATAATAAAAATAAAGTGATTTTGAGGTCAGCCATTGTCTCTATTAGCCAGTCCAGTGTAAGGACCTTTTGTAAGTGGGAGTTAATCCAAGAGTCAATTCCCTTCAGTTTCTCTGTGCATGAAGTAGTTAAGAGTACCTGATAAGGATCCTTAGGTTGGAGACAGTCTCTTGTTTCAGGTCATGGGGCATCTGATCTTCATCCAAAGATACATTACTAAGATATGCTTCAAAAACAAACTTAGAGTGTCTTTTTAATAATTCAATTAATCTTTACATTAACATAATGGAACAAAAAGGAACTGTACAGGAATTGAGTCTTATTAAATACAGATCTCTATTAACAAAACTGGGATTTAATATTCATTGAAACATAATATTTACTTTCTCTAAAATTACCCTCATTTTCTACCAAGTATAACCAAATTAAGTCTAATTTGTTTGCAAAATAAGTCTGGTTTCAATAAACTTGACCTGATGATTTATGTAACTATAATTGATCATATAGTCCTTTTTTACTTTGATGGAACTTTTATAAGGAGTCTCACACTGAACTTTCAAAAAACTCTCAGGGCACGAAAAGTCATGCCAGGATTTATCACAGATTTTGCCTAACAGATGTAAGTGAATTCCTCCATTTTCAAGGTCCTCCAAATGCTTTAAGCTTTCTGTACCTGTTAGTGATGTAGTTTATCTGGGAAAGCTGCTGGAAACCTAAGAGTCTCCAATCTCTGGAGGGATCAGATAGAGAGAAAAAGTGAATGTTTCAATTCTGTTTTCAAAGGTATAACTTACCAAATTACTGTATGTCTTAATTAGTTTGAAGGGAGGTTTTCCTTATACTTGGAAAACATAGATTCAAACCAGTAATTTTTTAGACATCAACCTTAAAATTATAACCGCTTTCACCAGTTCACTCAGTCTTATATAATCAATCCTTTTTGTTAACAGTTTTATGAAGGTGTTAGGTTTTCCATTAGAATTCTTTAATTTCTTACCCAGTTCAGTGCTTTAGTCTGACGATCAGAAACTTGTCTTTATCCAAAGTCCTTTCTATAAATCTTCTTGAAGAAGATGCATCTTTGCAAATACATTAGAATAAAACCATAAATGTCTAAAATGACAAAAGACTTAAGAAAGCATGTTTAGAATCTGATTACACTACAATTGACAAAGGAACTTGGTTACTGCTGTAACATTCAACTCTTTAAGATAATGACTGGAATTATGACATAACATTTTACCAGGACATGTCAGAAGTTTTGGAATGCCATATAATTTCTAGAATACCTATGTTAGTAAGTATTTACTATACAATGCAACCTAAGAAGATTTATTACTCATTTGACAATACTTTCTATGTAATTTAACATACCAAATAAACCTAGTTAGTTTAACATCTCTCTTCGGGGTATTTCAGGGGATCTTCGAAGCATTCCAAAGATAGCTAGAGGTCAAGAGGACTTCATTAAAATTTAATTTAGGAAGTTTTGTCAAAAAATGTTGTAAGAGTTTAGAACACTCAGTCAGGTAGAATCATAGATCCCTGTGAAACAAGAGTTACTCACTTAGCCAAAGTAACAATAAAAGATTTCAAAGACAAATACAGAGCATAGCACTTAAAAGATAAAGAGCTTAAAATCTGTTATCAAAGGCAATTCATAAGAAAATTTGTCCTCTTAACTGAGAGAAAAGCCAAATTCAAAATTTAAACCAGCTTACTTTTAAATTCATAAACTCAATTAAATTTATTTTAAACTTTGTCAATCCTGACCATGCAGAAAACTTTTTTCTTGGGGTCCACTTCCACAAGCATTTCACCACTTTCTGTACCATCATTTTCATATTTTCCACCCAGAAACAGTCAGCTGTAAGTCAGACCTACTTCCTTTTCCTTAATACAGTGCACTTCTATTCCTCACGCTTTCTTCACTGAATACACACATCCTACTCAAGGTTCCTTAAGTATCCGTGTGTGTATGCTCAGTCACTTTAGTCATGTCTGACTCTTTGTGACCCATGGACTGTTGCCTGCCGGGCTCCTCTGTCCATGGAATTCTCTATCCAAGAATACCAAAGTGGGCTGCCATGCCCTCATCCAGAAGATCTTCCCAACCCAGGGATGGAACCAATGTCTCCTGGATAGCAAGCAGATTCTTTACCCACTGAGCCACTTGGGAAGCCCTGCTGCTGCTAAGTCGCTTCAGGCATGTCCGACTCTGTACAACCCCTGTCCCTGGGATTCTCCAGGCAAGAACACTGGAGTGGGTTGCCACTTCCTTCTCCAATGCATGAAAGTGAAGAGTGAAAGTGAAGTCACTCAGTTGATTCTGACTCTTAGCGACCCCATGGACTGCAGCCCACCAGGCTCTTCTGTCCATGGGATTTTCCAGGCAAGAGTTCTGGAGTGGGGTGCCATTGCCTTCTCCGTGGGAAGCCCTAAGTAACCATAACTGTCCTTTATATCAGTACTCTGTAGACGGGTAAACATAAATCCAAATAATAATTTCTTGAAAAATGTGTTTCCATATAAAAAATATCTCAGTGTGGCACCAAACATATAGTTTTAACTTTTCATTTCTTTGTAAAAAGAAGCCAGTGTTTAATAATGTTTCAGTATCATATATTATTTGGGAATGACCTAGCTAATCAATAAACTTCCAAAACTTAATTTAGCACAACTGTAGAATTTCAAGTTACCAAAATCTGGAGACTATTTTAGATAGACATTCCTAAAACATAATTATTCTTAATAGATTTTATCTAAAGCTCTTATCTCATTTATATTTTTTTTCCTTAAAAATTTCTTCACATTAAGTTACTTTCCTTGCTGACAAATTTGCTATAACAAGATTTCATTTAATTAATATTAAACCTAGGTGCAATAAAATATTATTCTTAATGTTGATGACTCTAAAGGTATGTAAATCTGTTAGATCAACAAACTTAAACATTAATACCAGGCATTAATTTAATATTGGATATCTTTCACTTCACATGAACCTGAAATTAATTCGGGCCAGTTACCTTCTGTATTTTTTTTTTTTTGAGAATTTATATAGGTGCTTAATTTCCTGTAGTCCAATTAAGTAAAACTCACAAATTAATTCTGATAATATCATCCAAAGGTAAAAACAAAGGTACACATAAACATACAGACACAATGAGACTGAGCGACTGAACTGAACTGTATTCTGAAACCTTACCAAACTTATTTATTCTAATGGTTTTTGAGTGAATATCCTATATCATTTAGTGTTTTATATGAGTAAAGATAGACTTTCCTCCTGGTTTTGAGCCTGGATATCTATTATTATTATTTTTTTTTCCTGTTGTATTGCCCTGGCTAGAACTTCCAGTATGATGTTGAATAGAAGAGGCAAGAGCAGATGTCTTCATCTTGTTCCTGATCTTAGGGAGAAAGCATCCAGTCTTTCTCATTAAGTATGATAATCACTGTGGGGCTTTCATAAATGCTCTTTAGCAGATTGAGGAAGTTTCCTGCTCATTCTGGCTGTTACTTATTTTATGATGAAAGAATACTGAATTTTGTCAAATGTTTTATTCTGTATCTATTGAGATAATCATGTGGTTTTTATTTTTTGGTCTATTGATGTGCTCTGTTACAGTAATTGATTTTTACATGTTGAACTAACTTTGCATTCCTAGGGTAACTCCCACTTCATCATGGTATATATTCTTTTATATGCTGCTGGATTCAGGTTCCTAGCATTATTCCTGAGGATATTTTTATCCATATTTATAAGGGATGCTTGAAGAAGGAAATGGCACCCCACTCCAGTACTCTTGCCTGGAAAATCCCATGGACGGAGGAGCCTGGTAGGCTGTGGTCCATGAGGTCGCTAAGAGTTGAACAAGACTGAGCAACTTCATTTTCACTTTTCACTTTCATGCATTGGAGAAGGAAATGGCAACCCACTTCAGTGTTCTTGCTTGGAGAATCCCAGGGACGGGGGAGCCGTCTATGGGATCGCACAGAGTCGGACACTACTGAAGTGACTTAGCAGCAGCAGCAGCATAAGAGATAGTGGTCTGCAGTTTTCTTATGATGCTCTTTCTGGGTTTGGGTATGGGTAATATTGGGCTCAAAATGAATCCGCAATTGTTTCTTTCTGTTCCATCCTCTTAAAGAGGTTTTGAAGGACTGGTATTAATTCTCCTTTCAATGTTTGGAATTAAAATTCAGTGATAAAGCTACATGAATTTTAGTTTTTCTATGTGGGTAGTTTTTAATTCCTAATTCAATATTTTCACTTGTTTTAGGTCTATTTAGATTGTCTAGCTCTTCTTGAATCAGTGTAGGCAACTTGTGTCTTTCTAGAAATTTGTACATTTCATCTTATCTGATTTTCTTGTCATATCCTTATTCATAATATCAAGTACACTTGCCATTGGCACTTGCTATCTATGTCTACAAGAACTGAATCATGTGCTGCTACAGGTGCTGATTTCAACATCCCCAAGAGGAATTTAGGGTGCAGAGCAGAAATGAGGCACTCTGTGGTCTGGGAAAAACTGGCAGAACAAGTCTTCAAATAGATATTTCCAGGAGCTGATTTTATGAGCCCAATTCTTTTATCTCTTCTTATCTAGAAAAGCACTAAAATACTTTATGGTGATGCCTGCTCCTCATGACTAGCAATAATCATCTGCAAAAACATATGCACTTGATTGCATATACTCCCCCTTCACCAAAATCACATGTATACCAAGTTCCTCCCTGCCTCTTTGGAGCAGTTTCTCAGAGCTATCTGAGGTGCTGTTTCCCAGGCTATAGTTCTCACATTTTGCCCCAGATAAAACTTAACTCACAACTATCACATTGTGCATTTTAAAAAAGTCAACAGCTTAATGCCAACCATGAAAAAGGGACACAGAGTGGACTTCTCCCCTTTACCTGAACTCCATGAGGAACCAGAGCCTTGGCACGAGCAGAGGCCCTTTGCACTCACTTGCCTCCCCAAGCAGTCCAGACAAATTTGAGTCTCTCCTGTTTCTTGGATCTCCATGTTGGTTGATGATCCTGAGTTTTATATAGCAGTGTATAGCAGGTACCTGCCCTCTCCCAGTTAAAAGATACTGGAAGGAGGGGCAACTGAAAGATACTAGGGAATACTCATCCAGCTGAAAGATATTGAGTGGGGCTCAGTTGAAAGATACTGGGAAATGCCCACCCAGGTGACAGATACTGGGGCTGAGTGGGGGAGCAGGCTGGTTGAAAGATACTAGTGTTTGCCCACTTGTGGGAGACTGAGTGGTCTGCACTGAGTTAGGTAAGAGGCTGATCTGAGGCTTTTCCTCAATTTGGCTGCCTTAATAGAATTTGTTGGGATAAAAGTGAAGATATTATGTGAGAGTTCTTGCTCTGAAGAAAGGGGACAAGACTTCTCCCTCTGGCTACAATTTTCTCAGGTGACTGAGAAATTTATGGGAGTGGTGAAGGCAGAGTCCTCACGCCATGCAGAGGTCCTGTAGGGAAACCCATTCATTAACTAAAACACTTGTTCATCCAGGGGTTGCAAATAAGAATTGGCCATACAGCAATCTGAGCACCCACAGTGGTCTTAGGTCACCGAGGAAAGAAACCAAGACACATAAGAGGCCTGGAATGACTCCAGGGTGATGCCTAGAGGAATCAAGCTCACAAGCAGGACACTGGACCACCTCACAATTCCATTAGTAAATTTTATCCTGAAAAATTCAACTTTATAATGGAAAATAGACCCTATCAAAAAGAGAAACAAGGAGCATCAGAAAGTCAGGCTGTGACTAACACCTCAATCCAGTTTGTACTTGCAAGTACCTACTTAATTGACTTCACTGGTGGCTCAGACAGTAAAGTGTCTGTCTACAATGCAGGAGACCTGGGTTCAATCCCTGGGAGGCAAAGATCTCCTGGAGAAGGAAATGGCAACCCACTCCAGTATTCTTGCCTGGAAAATCCCATGGATGGAGGAGCCTGGTAGGCTATAGCCTATGGGGTCGCAAACAGTCAGACACAACTGAGCGACTTCACTTTCACTTTACCTACTTAATTGGGAAACTTATACTAAAGGGGCACTTCCGTGGTGGCTCAGATGGCAAAAAAACTGCCTGCAATGCAGGAGACCTGTGTTTGATCCCTGGATTGGGAAGATCCTCTGGAGAAGGGAATGGCAACCCACTCCAGTTTTCTTGCCTGGAGAATTCCATGGACAGAGGAGCCTGGCAGGCTATAGTCCATGGGGTTGCAATGAGCCCAACATGACTGAACACGTAACACACATACTAAAGGAGATCGCAACCTAAAATGGCCAAATTGGGGGTCTTCTGATATTCCAAAATTGCTATTTCTGTGCACTCAAAAAAAGTCAGCTGTAAAATCAAACAGACTGAATGGAATGCTTACTTTGATTGATATCTAGAAGCTTCTTCACTAAAAGCAGGTTGCAAGCACTGTCTCTGACTCTGACTCTGTCTCTCCCTCTGCTTCTCCAGTGGATCCCTTCTATCCGAATTGCCTCGCCAAGACACTGTCTCTTTTTCTCTTTCAAGTCTTTTGCCTCCTACTGCTCCCTCTTCCCAAGGAAAGGGGAAAAAATCAAAAGTGTTTATAGCTCCCTTAAGGAGAAACAGGGAGAAGGGAAACATCCTCAGTGTTTATGTTCACACTGGACCCAAACAGAAATTAAAGTCTTGGCTAAAAAACTTCCAATCCAGGTCAGGATTCACAGGCATTTGCTAAGGAATTTGAGTTACCCATCTGGACCTGCATGACCAGGTTTTCAGAGCTTTATCAACTAATACAACTGTTAGTTTCTGAAAGCAAAGCTAGGGAATGGATCAAGAAAATAGAAACAGCCCTTAATGGATTTTTGAATCACAGATTCTCATTGAATGTAAGCAATTAGCTCAGAAATAACTTGAACTGATCCCAGGGCTTTTTCTGAAAACCATCAGAGATTCAACAGTGCAAGCAAAGATCTAATGAATGAATCCTGGACTATTATGAAAGGTTTGAAAAAATATTTTTAAGGAATATTCTGGCTTGACACTTGAATCATTCTCTAACCACCAAAATCCTTCTTTGCTTAACTCTGCTTTTTTAGAATGCTTAGATGAGGATTTAGTTACTCTAATCAAAAGACACAATCTAGGTTTGTTCGTGTTCCATAAAACACCCTTGTTATGCTAGCTGACCAACTTTTCAAGGCCAAAAAGGAAAGGAGAAAGGAAAGGTGTATCTGCGAAAACATTGAACCTCCGACTGCACCAATTAAGTACACAATGCCTGTTGAAGTTTAACCAACTCGCGTTTAATTTTAATTCCAGGTGAGCAGGGAAAGCTAGCTTGAAGGAATAAACAAAGAAAGGCTTCTTCAGAATTATGACACCGAGAGAGTAAGAACCTGATTTTCTCTACCTGTACCTTTAGACTAGGGTTCTCAGGATCACTTATCTATTAATAGATTACCTCTAATTCCTGAGACTGAGGGCAAAATAAGGGATGGGAAAAATTCTTTAATGTATTCAACTGTTATTTACAACTAGTAAGTTTTATATTGTGATACCTGATTCATGACTTACTTTAGAACACTTACAATTCAGTAATAATAGTGACAACGAACCCCACTAAAAATGGACAAAAAATTTGAACAGACATTTCTCCAAGGAAAATGTTCAGTTCAGTTCAGTTTAGTCACTCAGTCGCGTCCGACTCTTTGCGACCCCATGAATCGCAGCACGCCAGGCCTCCCTGTCCATCACCATCTCCTGGAGTTCACTCAGACTCATGTCCATCGAGTCTGTGATGCCATCCAGCCATCTCATCCTCTGTCGGCTCCTTCTCCTCCTGCCCCCAATCCCTCCCAGCATCAAAGTCTTTTCCAATCAGACAACTCTTCACATGAGGTGGCCAAAGTACTGGAGTTTCAGCTTTACCATCATTCTTTCCAAAGAAATCCCAGGGCTGATCTTCAGAATGGACTGGTTGGATCTCCTTGCAGTCCAAGGGACTCTCAAGAGTCTTCTCCAACACCACAGTTCGAAAGCATCGACTCTTCGGTGCTCAGCCTTCTTCACAATCCAACTCTCACATCCATACCTGACCACAGGAAAAACCATAGCCTTGGCTAGATGGACCTTAGTCGTCAAAGTAATGTCTCTGCTTTTGAATATGCTATCTAGGTTGGTCATAACTTTTCTTCCAAGGAGTAAGCGTNTTTCTGGAACTCTCTTGCTTTTTCCATGATCCAGTGGATGTTGGCAATTTGATCTCTGGTTCCTCTGCCTTTTCTAAAACCAGCTTGAACATCAAGAAGTTCACGGTTCCTATATTGCTGAAGCCTGGCTTGGAGAATGTTGAGCATTACTTTACTAGCATGTGAGATGAGTGCAATTGTGCAGTAGTCTGAACATTCTTTGGCATTTCCTTTCTTTAGGATTGGAATGAAAACTGACCTTTTCCAGGCCTGTGGCCACTGCTGAATTTTCCAAATTTGTTGGCATATTGAGTGCAGCACTTTCACAGCATCATCTTTCAGGATTTGAAACAGCTCAACTGGAATTCTATCACCTCCACTACCTTTGTTTGCAGTGATGCTTTCTAAGGCCCACTTGACTTCACATTCCATGGTCAATAAGCAGATGAAAAGATGCTTAACAGCATTTATATTAACAGAATAAAATCACAGTGAGATGCCATTTAGCATACATGATAACATATGTCTATTTAAAACTTGTAGAAGTCTTTAAAGTAGCATTATTCATAATAGTGAAAAGGCAGAAACAGCTCAAATCTCCATCAACTGATGAATACATGCACAAAATGTGATATACGCATATATAGGAATATTATTCTGCCTTAATTAGAAATTAAATACTGATACACGGGTGAATCGGAGAAGGCAGTGGCACCCCACTCCAATTCTCTTGCCTGGAAAATTCCATGGACGGAGGAGCCTGGTAGGCTGCAGTCCATAGGGTCGCTAAGAGTCAGACACAACTGAGAGACTTCACTTTCACTTTTCCCTTTCATGCGTTGGAGAAGGAAATGGCAACCCACTCCAGTGTTCTTGCCTGGAGAATCCTGGGGATGGAGGAGCCTGGTAGGCTGCCGTCTGTGGGGTCGCACAGAGTCGGACACGACTGAAGCGACTTAGCAGCAGCAGCAGTAGCACACTGGTGAATCTTGAAAATATGCTCCATGAAATAAACCAGTCACAACTGACCACATATTATGTGATTCCATGTGGTGTGAAAGTCCAAAATGGGCAACTTGACAGAGAGAGAGGTCGATTGGTGGTTTCCTGGGGCTAGGGGAGGGTGAGCACGTAAAAGGGGTGAAAGCTGAAGGGGACGATGCTTCTTTCAGAGGTGATGAAAATGTTAAAGTGATGAATTTGATCACCCTGCATTGAGGTAGAAACATGTCTGTGACTGCTAGTTTAAAAGCAGGGTGAGAAGAAATGCATATAAGATATCATTCCATCTTTGTCAAAGAAAAAAATGAAGATGTAGCAACAATATCTAGAAGGATCTACAGTAAGTAGTGGCTAAGTTTAGAAGGAAGGTTTGAGAAGGAAGTTTATGCTTTATGCTTTATCTTATGCTTTTTCTAGGTCATGTGGTTTTTTTAAACAACTGTATGTTATTTTTGTACTCAGAAAACAAAAGGTATATCCACAAAAAAAACAAATGAGAAAGAAGACTTGATTAGCATTTGTAATCTGCAAGTATTCTTTGGTGAGAGAGGATATGTAAACATGAAAATGATGGACCCAACCAACTGCAGAATGGATGAAAGACAGCAGATTGACCTTCCCAGCTCTGCCATCTCCCTGGGATGGTGCTCTGGGCTCTTCAGAATGGAACACGCGGCCCCTGGGAGGCTGCCCATCTTCTCAGAAGCCTTATTTCCCATGACTTCCCCAATGGGCGGCTGCTTTCTTCATTTCATTCATCATCCCACTGGATTTGTCGGTCTTCCTATTGCTTCTGAGTCAGGGGATAGATGGACCCCAGGCTCAGTAGCCGGAGATCATCCCCTGTAGACAGATACTCCAAATTAGCAGGAGTGAGAGAGGAACTGAGCCTTGCCTCAATGAGAAATAAAAGAACACTTATTTCTCATTCTCAAAGTCAGGATCTTCCTGACTACACATGTGCAGAAAGGCTTCGTGGAGGTCAAAAGAGAGGGGACAACGTCACCTCTTAGTAAGTGATGTCAACCTATCCATTGGCCTCTTTGCTAGAATCCATCTTGACTGAGATGTGCTCACACACATGGGAGGATCCTGAGATTTACTAAATGTGGACTCAGAACCAGGATGAATGGCCAAAGGATACGCAGAAGAAAATCCTATAAAAGTGATTCAAACTACCATGAAGGTGTGACCCTCTGCCTGCTCATGTGTCCATCCACATTCACTGTTTTCCTCCTAATAAACACTGTGCTTGTTCCACTGCTTTCTGTCTTCCTGTGGAAATTCATTTATAGCTGACGGCCGGCCTTGTCCTTGGCCACTGGTCTCTGGTCGTCCCCTGGCTAGGATTCAGTGCTCTCACTGCTGCGGCCTGGCTTCAATCTCTGGCCAGAACCGTGACCCTGATCCAAGTTGCTGTGGGCAGAGGCCACTCGAAATCACCTCCTCTCCCCAAGGGGTCAAGTTCAACGTCTCTGTGCTCCCCCCTACTTCTCAGCAGCAGGTGCCAGCCTCGATCCTGCCTATTCTCACAATGCCCTCATCTCTTGGCCTCGGGGCGGCCAAGCTCACTGCAGGCTCCCCACCCCTCTCCGGCTGCCTTTCCTCAGCTGTCCTTCTGCCCTGTTCTGTTTGGGATATCGGTGTGCTGGGCACTGACCCAGCCTTTGTCATCCTATCTCTGCTCCTCCCTAGGAACCTCTTCTGAGCCCTGCCAACCTATTTCTTGGCAGGATCCCCCAAAACAATTTTCCCTCCCCTGTGTCATATTGAGGAGAAGAGGCAGAAATGTAGATACAGAGAGAAGATTCTCTAAAGTTAAGCAAGCTCAAAAGGCCAAATTTTCCTCTCCCTCGAACTAGATAAGACCAGGCCAGGTAAACGGAGAGAGAGAAGCAGAAGCCTTTTAGCTGGGGGCTGGTGAGGCCAAAGAGAGGGAGAAAGCAAGCTTCTGGTGTCTCTTCTTATGAAGGCACTAGTCCCCTCTTGATGGCCCCACCCGCATGACCTCCTCTGACACCCAAATACAGTCAAGGCCCTGTCTTCAAATACAATCACACTTGGGCTGAACAAATGGATTTTGGGAGGACAGAAAGATTCAGTCCATAACACATGGGCTCAGGGCTGAGCTGTTCCTTATCAGAGATAGCATGCAACAGTTCAGGAAGAGAAATCTCACCAGACTTTGCTGGCACCCTGATCTTGGCCTTTTAATCTCCAGGCTGTGTAGTTGATTCCTGTTGTTGAAGCCATTTGGTGTGTAGTATTTTGTTATGGCAGTCAAGCTGACTGAGACAGCTCCTAAGAGGTCCCTGCTCCTTCTCACCTCTCTCCTCCTCATGCAGGTCTTGCTCCTCAATACTCTATGAGAAGACGGCTCTTGGGGCCAGCCTCAGCACTCCTTAGGAAAGTCCAGCTAAAAGACAGCTTTCTTCCAGGCCTCTGGGTAAATCCTGAGCTTAGCTCTGCTCATCCCCTTCTATGGGCACACAGGTCCTTGGCCCTGCCTGCCTGGTGGTAGGGGCATCTGGACTTTCCACTCTGTTCTGGTCAAAAGCAAGAGGGAGCAGGTGCTAGCCACTGGGCTGAATGCTTAACACCCACTCAACGTAGCACTGAGAGGATCATGAGGTGTGTGAGCTCATGGGAGGCAGGAGGCATGGGTGCTGGGGAGGTGTATGCATGGGGGTGGAGGGGGCAATGACCGCCTGTGATCATCTGCTCTGCAACCACGACTACACATGCAACTCATCCAACCTTCATTGCCACCTGGGGTGAGAGGCCCTGGTATCAATTACAGGGGAAGGAACGCTCTGGACACTCTCTCCAGCGCTGGGCAGTTGGGGGAAGGGCTAGGAGCTGTATCTGTGGGGACTCTGCTGCAGGGCACGACTGGTTTGCTCAGGCCCCTCCCACACCCTTGCCCTGGAGTAGGTACCAGAGGGCTGGTGTGGGGCCAAGGTGCACTTGGACTTGCTCTCTAGTCCAATGTACTGATGGGGTGAGTGCCCACATTAGTGAGCAAAAGTCTTCTCCAGAAGCCCCCCATCCCCTACTGCCCCCTTCCTTGCCCCCTTGAGAGGGGTGCTGGGCTAAAAAGTGGATGTGCTGCAGAGGTGCTTGGCTGGGCACTGACCCTCTGTCTGCCTTCTGCTTGTCTTGTTCGGATTACGCCCTTTGAATTAAACATGGTCCCTCCAGGCTTTGATTTGAATGCAAACACAGTGCTGGTTACAGACTGAGCCGTTATCAGCAGCACCACCTTGGTGTGACTCCTTTATCAGATCCTTTTATCCCCCCAAGACTGAAGATTGTACTAGAGAACAGAATAGACCTTTGGGACAATTTGAAGGGAGGTGAAGATTCTCTTGCAAAGGTGCCATCACCCCTAACAGTCTTCAGCACAGGAAAATACATCTGGGATAACCATCGCCTTGTTTAGACTTTACTGGGCCTGCTCTGGGGCCAGCTGCCTCTGTTTAGATGATGGCTTCACCTCCCTCTAGCTGTGCACAGGACCTTAGCCTTCTTGTACCTCTATTCTCTGCTGCCAAATGGAGATATTAACAGTACCTGCCTCTTAGGGGCCTGGTGAGCAGTGCCTTGTGTGCATTAAATGCTCAGTTAAAAGAATAACAACTAGTATCTACATGCCAATTTGCAGATTAAAAAACTCTTACGTGATCTCCTTAGAGTTGCAAACAGCTCTGGAAGCAGTTTTCACTCCCATTTTTATGGATGAAGAAACTGAGGCTCAGAGAGATGAAGAGCCTGAATCTCTGAGACCAAGCTTTTAAGAGGAGGAGTTAGGAGGAAAACCCTGGATTGTCATTCCACATCTGCAGAGTCCTAAAATGCTTTAAGCTTTGAGGGTAACTGGATTAAGCTCTGATTCTTAACAAAATAATGTGGCGTCTCTGAGCCTCAGTTTCCCCGCTTGTAGAATGAGGCTGCTGCGATGGGTCTGCAGAGTGTCAGGCAGATGTCTGCAGTGGAAGCAATGATCACCATTATGTAGCTGCATCAGTCTGCCAGGCCTGGGGGATTGCTCTGCTATTGCTATTATGTCTGGCTTAGCCTGTCTGTCTACAGAAGGATAGCAGAGACCTTGAAGGCCGGGAGTGGGTCAAGAAAAGATAAAACACTGCCCCAGCCTATTATCTCAGCTTCAGATATCGACATTGGCAGACTTTTCCGTGCTTGTGGAGGAAAAGCACTGAAACTCCTGCCAAGAGGAAGAACTGATTTGCCCACATGCAGTCCAGTCCTCTGATCTGTCCTTGGAGACAAAATAAGGAAACTACCTCTTTGATTCAAAGCTATTTTTATCTGCCTCTGAGCAGTGCTTATGGTACATTATTCGTTTCACAGGGAAGGGGGCAACTGGCAGTAGAGATAACCATTACCCTTGGCCCAGCCCATTAAATGAGTGCCTTTTGTCTTCTCTAACAGTGCAGGAGGGGCCAGGTTTGTGTCTTAGGCTGATGGTGGCAGAGAAATGGTGTGTGCAAGTCCGCCTGGTGGGTGAAGGAGGCAAAATCATCTTGGGTGCATTCAGTCCATATGATCTTGGGTGGCCTCGACCTGCAGCAGCTTGAAGCAGGATTTTGAGTCCCACCCAGAGATGGAAGTCAGGCTGTGGTGGTGAGAGTGCTGAATCTTAGCCACTAGACCAGTGGCCAATGACAAAGCCCTGGCCCACTGGTTTTGTAGACGTGAATTTCCATAAAGAGAAAGTAGTGAAACAAGTAAAGTGTTCATTAGGAGGGAAAAAAGTATATGAATAGGTTCACATGGGGCAGAGGTGGGGATGGTGAAGGGTCTCAGAGAGACAGTAGCACCTTCATGGTAGTTTGAACCACTTATATGGGGCATTTCTTCTGGTTTCCTCTGGCCATTTTGCTTTTCTGAGTCCTTTTATTGTATATCTCAGGATCCTCCCATGTGTGTGCACGCATCTCTTAGTCAAGATATATTCTAGCACAGAGGCCTGTTGGAAGGTTGACACTTCTTACTATGAGGTGGCATCCCCTCCCCTTTAGATCCCCCAAGGAGCCTTTCTGTGTGTGTGGAGTCTGGAAGGTTCTTTCAACCTCAAGAATGAGAACTACGTGGACTCTTTATCTCTTATCTGGGCAGAGCAGGGCTCAGCTCCTCTCCCTTCCTGCTATTATCTTCATCCTGGAGTATTTGTCCACAGAGCACAGACTACAGCTGCTTCAGCCTGGGGCCATCTGTCTCCTGCCTCACCCAGAAGTGTGTGCTGTGGAGCAAGGAAGGCCTGAGTGGGTGCCTACGGCTACCCTTGGGCTCTCCTTTCCTGCTCTCCTCTCCTCTCCCCCTAGCCCCGGCACCCAGCTATTGGTCTACATTGGCCTGCCCCATCTGCCATCAGGATCCAGCTGGACACTGACTCCCGATCTTCAGTTCACCCCTAGCTTTGGGCAGAGACTACCCCTTTTCCCACAATCAGCCATGCTTGCAGCTTTTCTGGAGAGGGGAGATTCAGACAGTAGGTGTATACATCTTGCTGGACCTTGAGTGGTCAGTAAGGCTAGGGTAACCACAAAGAGGAAGGAGGGAATTTATGGCTGGGGGAAACATGCTAGTAAAAACCTGGAGATGGACTTCAGTGGAGCAGGGCAACATTAGCTGTATTAATGTACTGTATCCCCTAGAAGAGGCTGCTTTTTGTGTGCCCTTCCTCCTGTGCATAGAGGCAGATACAGCCTGGAATTTCATGTGATGGTTAATCTTATAATGTCGACTTGATTGGGCCAAAGGGTGCTCAGATGTTTGGTTAACCATTATTTTGGGTATGTTTGTGAGGGAGCTGAAATTAACATTTGAATTGGTAGACTGAGGGTTGCTGTCACCAATCAGCCAAGAACCTGAACAGCACGAAAATGTAAATGCCTTCTGCCTGACTGCCTTGAGTTGGGATATCAGTTCTTCCTGCCTTTGGACTCAAACAGAAGCATTGGCTCTTCCTGTGTCTCAAGGCTGTTGGCCTTTGGATTGGAACTACACCATAGCACTCCTGGGTCTGCAGCTTGCTAACTTCAGATCGCGGAACTTGTCAGCTTTCATGATAATGTTAGGGGAAGCACACTGACTGAAACCGCCCACCCTGGCCAGACACCATAGTAACCATTTGCATAAGTTGTCTTACAATAGGAGGTCCTGATAAGGAATATGGAACTAATAAACCACCAGCAATTGAAAGAGGTCAGGAAAGGTCAAAAGGAGACACCACATGTCCAACCACCTCCCAGAGTCCTTCTCACTGGTATCCATCTTGACTAAGCAATACGTGCACCATCAGGAAGGACTCTGAGTCAGAGACAACCGGAAACTAATCCCATCATCATATGAAACCCGAGGCTGAGCAGTTCTCCTGGGTTCCCTTAGCCTACTGCTCTCTGCCCAGGTGCCCTTTCCGATAAAATCTCTTTCTTCGCCAGCACACGTGTCTCCTCGGACAATTCGTTTCTGAGTGTTAGACAAGAGCCCACTTTCAAGCCCTAGAAGGGGTCCCCCTTCTTGCAACAAAGCATGGGCTGATTCTTTATAATATCCCTGGGTCGGGAAGATCCCCTGGAGAAGGAAATGGCACCCCACTCTAGTACTCCTGCCTGGAGAATCCCATGGAGGGAGGAGCCTGGTAGGCTACAGTCCATGGGGTCACAAAGAGTCAGACACGACTGAGCGACTTCACTTCACTTCACTTCACTTATACACACGCATCACATAGACAGACAGATAGACAGAAACATATCCTATTGGTTCATTTTCTGGAACATGCTCACTAATATACCAAGAGCCACAGTTTGACTTTGATTTCAAAATATTCTAAAACACGTAGCAGGGACACTGTGTTGCAAGCCTAGATTTTTAATGGTAAGAGCTTGGCTTTTTGGAAGAGAAGGACTCAGCACATGAAGTTTATAGCATAAAGATGAGTTTGGGAAGCTTGTAAAGTACATTTCTCATTCTGAAGAGATCATGTTTTGGTAGGAGGAAGATGACTAGAGGGGTTTTAATGGAGCCTGGAGGAGGGGTCCCAGAGAAGGGTCAGTGCCCTGACCCCTCCCTGTCTGAGCTTGGAGAGGCTGTTGATAGAATGCATTGGGTTATTGAGTATAGGGATCAAGGACTGGGCAAACATGTGCTTGACCCTTCCTGAAGAACAGGGGTGCAGAATCTTGAGCTGAATGGATATTTACCCAATTGTTCAAATCAAATTTGCACACTGCCCCCTTTTTTTTTCTAGGACCTAGAGAGTTGCCCCTGCAAATGTTGACTTGTGCAATTCTTAAATAAAAATCAATTTGTTTGTAGAATTTCTCTCAGTTTCTCTCTCTGTCTCCATTCTCCACCCCACAGTATGCCAGTGTGGAGTTGCGCCTGCCACTCTTTAGAAATGTCTAATAGTGTGTCTTTTTGGAGTGCTTTTTGATCATGAGCAGCATGAAAGCAGTTCAAACTAGCTGAAACAATAGAGAGGCTTCTGTGACTAACTCAGATGAGAAGTCCAGACTAGCAGGGGTTCAGGCGAGGCTGTTCCAGTGGCTTAGAAGTGTCAAAAGGCTCATTTCCCCATGCCGCTTTCCACAATGTCAGATTTAAGAAATGAGTGCTTCATATCCCAAGATGGCAGACTGTAGCTTCTTGAGCTCCTGAGTCTTCTGACATCCAACTAGAGGAGCCTTGGTTCTGGCGCTCCCAGCTATTGCAGTTACTGTCTGGTCCAGCAGAGACACTAACCCATCTCCATTCCCATGACTGGATGCCGGAACTGGCTCAGCCCAGAAGGCCAGCTCTGTGCTTGGAGGCTGCAGAGGTGCTGCCTCCCTGAGGCCCCAGGGTGGCTCAGTGGGATCAGGGCTGTTGGGAAGTGGGAGGGTGAGCAATGCCGAGGGGACATCAGCAAGTGTCCTCTATAAAAGGGATCTGGCATTTCATGTTTTATTAAAATTCATTTTGCTACCATCCTCCCACAGTTTTCTGCTAATTGTTAAGGAATTATCATCTGAGCAGAAATCTCTAAATTCCTACCTGCCAAGCAGGAGTTAGAAGGTTCTCTCTCTGCCCTGTGGCTGAGGGAGGGCAGGCTACAGAATCATGTGTCTTGGCTGTAGCCACACTGGCCTTGTTCTGCTCACCCAGGAAAGAGTCTGCAGTCCCTGCTTTGTGAGGTTCTTGTGAGGATAAGCAGCGTGTTTCTCTGCATGCATCTTGCCCTGTGCCACGGCTGTGGTGAGGGAAATGCTCTCTGGATGCGATATCAGTTCACATACATGCTCATGAGGCTGCTCCCTGCAAAACACTAGCTGGGTCTTGGTGACAGACAGTGGATTCAAGGGGTAGACGCAGGGAGGGGGCACAGGTGGTAGAGACCATCAGCCAGGACCCTGTGACTGCCAGGTGGAGAGGAGGGGCCCAGTGAGGAGTGAGAGACGCACTCATCCCCTTCCTAACCCTCTGCTGTAATCCTGATGAGAACTTGATGACCTGTCTTCAACTCATTATCCTATTGAACAGTGGGTATAGAGGGAGGACCTGCTCCTTTGTGGTTACTCCTGATGACGCACTGCTTGCTTCAGGAGGGTAGCTGGGAGGCTGTGTGACTTGATGTGGGTCACACTGCCAAGTGCAGACTTAAGCTCCAAAACCTTCCAACTGCTAGCCACCTGTCTCAGAAAAGTTTTATGTAAAACTGTGAAGCAATTTGCAGAAGATTGAGGATGGTCTCAGGCCATTTAGACAAGGTTTAAAATATGCCCAAGAATTCTTGGTATGGCTTAGGGATGTAACATCCCTGAAGTGACAATATAAACCTCAGTGCTGGAGAATGGCTGGGCAGAGGTCTACTCCTGCAGACCCAAGGCCTTTGTATTCTAAACTGGGTGATGTTGCCAAAATTTAGCCTGTGTGTTCAGGTGATGGAAGGAAACGGCAGCACACTCCAGTACTCTTGCCTGTAAAATCCCATGGACAGAGGAGCCTGGCAGGCTACAGTCCACACGGTTGCAAAGAGTCAGACACGACTGACCAGGCACACACGCACGATGGATTAAATCTCGGAGACAGAGTTTTGGGTGAAGTAAAAAGAGTTTCATTGCTTTTCCAGGCAAAGGGGGCCACAGTGGGCTAATGCTCTCAAAACTGTGTGTCCCATCCTGGAGGGGATAGTGAGCAGTCTTATCGTGTTCAAAGAATAGGGTGTGAACTGCTCGTGAACATGCTTTTCGCTGGTTGGTTGTGAGTTAATCGGGAGTGAGCATCATTAGCCTTCTGGTTCCAACCAGTTGGGGGTCTATGTGTTTGTGGGCAGCATACAGTTAACTTCTCTTACCTGGTGGGGTTCTGGTATCTTCAAAAGAGCTCAAAGGATGTGGTCCAGAATATTATCTATAGTCCTTGAGGAAGAACTAAAGATCCTTGACTTTGTATGATGGCTAAAGTATTATTACTTTGTCTTGCTTGACTGCTTTCCTTTCTTCATTTTCTTACTTTTCTAATTAAATTTATTCATTGACTAAAGTTTTTCTACAGACAAAAGACAGCTGGAGGACATGGGTGGGGGTCTATCCTGGGAGATCTTGTAGGGTCCTGGTTGGTTACGGTGATGCACACACTGGCGCTGTCACGCTGACATTTTCCTTTTCCAAGGTCTGGGCTGTGTCTGAGTAAGTGAGGGGAGGCGGACTCAGGCGCTCCTTATGATCTGCCTCCTCAGCAACCCAGTTGGGACCAAGGACCAGGGAAGGGAAGGGAAAGAGCCTAGTGCCCTCCCTGGCTGCATTCTGGGAGTGACTGGCTTCCTTGGAACTACCTTCATGGTTCAGGGAGTGGGCCTACCACAAGGGCATGGTCAGGCTCGTGTAACTAACTCCTGCCCTCTCTGATCATCCACAGCTGTCCCTCCCCCATGGTGGTCTCTCCTTTCCCTTCTCAGCACCAGGGAAAAGGCCCCTTTGCCCGCTGAGCTCCAGGTGCTCCCTTATTCCCTTCAAGTGGCCTTAGGGTCCCTCTGTGTGAACTCTGCACCTTTTAAACCTGCTCTGTGCCTTGTCTGCTTGCGGCCCATAAGCCGGGGCTGCCTCAGAACCACACTCAGGAGCCACAACTGATCACAGTCTTAGAAATTTTGAGAGTTGATCATCAAACTGTTGATAGCTTGCAATGGACCACGGGGAATATTTACACCATGGGAATTGGTTCATGCCGCACTTCAGGGCCTTTTTTTCATTCACTTTAGAGAGCTGGCTGGTACACGTTTATCATTACAGCCCCAAGGAGCACCCACGGTGAGCCTTCCTGAACTTGACCCCAGGCATCCACTTATACTCTCTCAGGTGGCCAGAAGTCCTTGAGACCTGCCTGGCTGCACTGTTGAGTCCCTCTAGCAGTCAGTCACATTCCAAGCATGAAAAATACGAGAGGGCCCCAGAGTCTTACAGGCTGGGGATCACTTCTGGCCTGGGCCTGGACAGCCTGGAGAAGCTATGTAGCCTCTCTAGTTTCTCCCTGCTTCAGTTCAGTTCAGTTCAGTAGCTCAGTCATGTCCAACTCTTTGCAACCCCATGGACTGCAGCACGCCAGGCTTCCCTGTCCATCACCAACTCCCAGAGCTTGCTCAAACTCATGTCTATCGAGTTGGTGATGCCATATAACCATCTCATTCTCCTCCTGCCTTCAATCTTTTCCAGCATCAGGGTCTTTTCCAATGAGTTAGTTCCTTGCATCAAGTGGCCAAGTATTGGAGTTTCAGCTTCAGGATCAGTCCTTCCAATGAATATTCAAGACATGGTGTTAATACCACCTACACCTCGTGGCTCAGACAGAGAACCGGGTTTGATCCCTGGGTTGGGAAGATCCCATGGAGAAGGGAATGGCTACCCACTCCAGCATTATTGCCTGGAGAGTTCCATGGACAGAGGAGACTGGCAGGCTACAATCCATGGGGTCATGAAGAGTTGGACACAACTGAACAACTAACACTTAACATGCATAACCCCTGCTGGAGAGGCATGTGTAGCTCCAGGAACTGGTAGGGCTCCATCAGTGATAGCCTCCAGTGCTGGGGCTAGTGTGGCTGGTGGAGCTTGTCTGGGAAATTTCAGCAGAGTCACTTTGAGATGTCTCTCCCTCTTGCTTCTCCATTCAACACCATTGGTGTGCAAACAGATACTTGAAATACAAGGAGAACTCAGCTCGCTTGACCCCCTTGCTGATGGAAAAGAATGACCTTCAGTGTCATCCTGGCATGGAGGTTGTGCAATTAGGGGGCATGTGTGTTCTCAGGGGCCCAGAGAGTGTTGGCCTGAGGAGCAAGAGCATGAGCTCGAGGGGGTAGCTGCTGCATGGATTTTGCCCAGATGTGTGTCTCTATGTGGGAGGCTCTGGATTTCCACGCTATGAAACTGTTGAATTCTGGCCCCACTAGAAAATGGAGAACATGGATTCAACAGATCCTAAACCCAAAGATGCCACTCTTTCTTGTCCTCATGGTGTCTTGATGCTGAACATCCAGTGGGGACCCCATGTTGGCCAACTGGCTGAATGCCTATCTTCAGGACTCCAGTTGTCACAAACTGAATTATGTCCCCCTTCTCTCCTGACTCAGGTGTTGAAGCCCTAAATCTCAGTGTGACTGTCCTTAGAGACAGAGAATAAGGGTGGGGCCCTGATCCCAGACTGGTGTCCTTGTAAGAAGAGTAGGGGACCCCAGTGTCCTCACTCATTCTCAATCTCTGAACATACAGAAAAGGCCATGTGAGGACACAGCAAGAAGTTAGCCATCTCCAAGCCAGGAAGAGGGTCTCACCAGACACCAACCATGATGGCACCTGATCATGGCCTTCCAGCCTCCAGGCGGTGGGTAGTCCTGTGGTTTAAACCACCCAGAGTGTGGAGTTTGCTATGGCACCTGAGTGGACCAAGATCTGGAGTATTACTCCCTTTTATTGAGGACCATGGGCTTTTCAGATGTTATTCACATACATCATTATTTATTTGTCTTCACGTGATTTACATGTGTTATTTCACTTAGACTATCCCCACTTTACAAATGAAGTGCTTAAAACACAGTGAGGTAAAGTAACTTGCCCAAGGTCACAGATAGTAGGGCCAGAATTTGAATAAAAGAAGAGGTCACTTGACAATCCATGATCCTGAGACCACACCATTCTTGGGGTCCCCACACAAAGCCCCTTGGGTCTGAGCCCCTGACCCTGAAGCCTGTGGTGCTTGGCCTGAGGGGATGCCAGGGCCACTCACATTTTGGTGCATTGGAAATAGGCTCAAAATGAAATCTCCAGAAAGTGGGGCTCCCTGTCCAGCACCCTGGCAGTTTGATAGATGAAAAGCATTTCAAAATTTCCTGTAAAAATGTCTGTTGTGCAAAGATAAGGTAATTCTGGCACATGCAGTGGTGACTTCTTAACTAGCTCAGTCAAGAATGATGTGCTCATTTTAGTCTTGAGGCTGGGTGCAGCAGCTGGGGTGATGCTGGGCAAGCCAGTACCAGTCCAGACCCAAAGGCAGCACAGGAGGGGTAGGATCAGTGTTTGCCCAGGGCTGCCCTCTGGTGCCACATATTCTGGCTTTTGCAGAGAACCCAGACTTCAGAACCAGAGAGCTTAAAAGTGGACCATGTCTAATTCTGAGACTAGGGAGTCAAGTGCGACAGCAGGGCCTGGGTCCTGGGCCAGGGCCTTCCCTGCCTTGTGATCTCAAGCAGCTCCCTCAGCCATGTGATGGGAGGAGGGGTGAGATGAGCCCAGCACTCCAGGGCCCTGGAGACATATCCAGCTGCCAGCTGGGGCAGGGCTATCCCCTGAGTGAGTACAGGGGCCTCCTGTGCACCCTGGCAAAGATAAAGTGATGGAAAAGTCATCTCTTTATTTGGTCAGTTGTTCAGTCGCTAAGTCATGTCTGAGTCTTTGCAATCCCATGGACTGCAGCATGCCAGGACTCCCTGTCCTTCACTATCTCCCAGAGTTTACTCAAACTCATGTCCATTGAATTGGTGATGCCATCGAACTATCTTATCCTCTGTTGCCCCCTTCTCCTCCTGCTTTCAATCTTCCCCAGAATCAAGATCTTTTCCAATGAATCAACTCTTCACATCAGGTGGTCAAAGTATTGGAGCTTCAGCATCAGCATCAGTCCTTCCAATGATTATTCAAGGTTGATTTCCTTGAGGATTGACTGGTTTGATCTTGCCATCCAAGGATCTCTAAGAGTTTTCTCCAACACCATAGTTCAAAAGCATCAATTCTGGAGCTCAGTCTTCTTTATGGTCCAACTCTTACATCTGTACATGACCACTGAAAAAGCCCTAGCTTTGACTTTATGGACCTTTGTCAGAAAAGTGACGTCTCTGTGTTTTAATAAGCTGTTTAGGTTTGTCATAGCTTTTCTTCCAAGGAGCAAGTGTCTTTTAAATTTGTGGCTGCAATCACTGTCCACAGTGATTTAGTCCGGTGGAGGACCCCAATTTCGCAGCAGAAGGTGCCTCAGGTGCCACCTGGTTGGAAGGGGAAGGTCTGATGGGAATCTCGTGCTCAGGCCTTGGTCTGACTCCCTTCACCATTCCCACCAGATGTGGCCCCTCCCCCTGTCTCTTCAGCTCCTTTGATGGAATCATTAGTCTGGTAATGCCATGTTTCCCAATCCCTTCCCTACCCAGAGTGGGAGCCCCAAGGAGTGATGATGACAGGTCACCTTGAGGTGGCCAAGGCTCATAGGGGTTGGAGAGACTGCGGCCCCTCCCTCTTAAAGCCACAGCTTTCTGGGTTCTTGAGGGGCTGGGCCAACTCTGGGTTCTCTAGCAACTCCACTTTCTCTAGCAACTGGCTCATCTTGGGGGCCCTCACTTTCTCCTCCACCTCTGGACCTGTCCTGTCACCAGCCCTCATTCTTATCCAAGCCTGAAAGCATCCTTCCTCCACGTCCAGGGTCAGGAAACCCCGCACCTTCTCTGCTCCTGTGTCAGCCGTACCTGTTAGCATTCTGGCTGGGCCCGGCTCTGCACACTGTCTAGAAGGCTGTTTGCCTGTGTTCACCCTGCTTGACACCTTCCTCTCCTGTCATCCCCAAGTAGTGAGGCACTTAGGAGGGAGGATGGGATGTGGGAGAAATCTGGGGTCCCTACTCTCTGACAATGGCTGTGCTGAGGCTTCATCTCAGTTCAGAAGCAGCCTTGCTGGGTGACTAAGCCTTTCACCCTTGCCTCTCTGGGACCTGTGCCCTTCTGTGACAGATGGGGGACAGGGTTATTGTGAGACCAGGGGGACACCTTATGGTGCCCTCTGACACAGGATTTGTTAACAGCAGGGCTCTCTGAATGCAACCTACCTCCATTAAGCCCAAAGTGCAAAGCCAATGTCAGGCTTAGAGGTGCAGGGGAGACAGGTCATGATAGCAGTTTCCTCCTGAGTGAGGTTGACGGAAGGTCACTTCTGTGGTCTCTGGCTGACCCAGCTCAGTCTGGAAAGGGTCAGTGAAAACTTCAGGCCTCGGCCCAGCCTTGGCGCCTCCTCTAGAGCTGGCGTGATCCCAAGTTATGATTCCTGGAAATCACTCTCTGAGAAAATGCAAAATTCACTTACCCTTAGGAATCCATTGGCAGTGCTGGGCTACATTTTAGTCCATTCGTCCAAGGGTGCAATATTCCAGCTGGAAACTTCAGCCCACCCTGGATGTGACTGTGACAAATAACAGAAGAAGATGGATTAGAGATAGGAGTTCTGATTAGCACAATCACAGGGAGCCATGGTTCTGTGTCCTGGTGAAGAAGACAATAAATTAATTGTGTTTTGGGAGAGATGGCATCCCAAATCCACGCAGTGCCCAGTCCTGCTACAACCTATGTGTAATGTGTAATTGCATTGTATTGCCAAGGGAGTTGGGGCAGGGATTCAATTACTCTGCAGAGTGGCTGGAAATAGCCCTGACCCCCTCTCATCTACTGACCACACTGGAGAAGATGTTGCATCATTAGACCCTGAGCTCAGCAGAGAAAGTGCCAACAGCCAGATCACAGCTCTGTGGGCCTCTGTTCACTTCTGTGCAGAAACCCATTGAGAGAGTGTTATGAGGTAAAAGTGTGTATCCACCTGAAATTCATGTGTTGAACCCCTGACCCACAAGGAATGGTATTGGGAGGCGGGACCTTTGAGAGGTGATTGTATTTAGATGAAGCTTTGTGATGGATTAATGTCCAGGTGAGAGGAGAAAGGGAGACCAGAGCTTGCCCTCTTGGACATATGTGGGCATGGCCAGAGGGTGGCCATTTAGAAGCCAGGAAGAGGCTGAACTTCCTGGAAACTTGATCTTGGACTTCCCAGGCCCCAGAACGGTGAAAAATCAGTGTTTGTTGCTGAGTTGCCTGAGCTAAGGTAGCAAATAAGAATTCAAAAGAGTGCAGTCAGTGCCACTTGGTGAAGCGGGCACTGTGGTCCTGGCTGTCTGAGGCCCCGCGGACATCATCCATCAGCCTCTGCATTCCTGGCCGGTGCTTTCCACCTTTTACTAAAGAGCTACTTGAAATGAGGAACTGGGGCTATCCCCACCTATTCCACACATAGTGTTAGCTATTTTAGAAGTGTTTTCCTTTGGTGCTTACAACAGTAAGCACTTTTGAGGCAGGTTTAAGATTCCAGGCTTTAAAGGAAGGGGAAGGTAATTGTTTGCTAGGCCTACTATGGGCCAGCTGCTGTCCTCGGCACTGAACATAGTACACAAAGCTCTCCACCCTGGCACAGCTGCCTTCCAGCAGAGAGGAGACACATTATAAACCATGGACATTATGCAGTATGTTTGAAGGAGATAGTGCATGAATAAATTAGAGCAAAATCAGTGGGATCCAGAGGGCTGGGATGGGTGAGGGCAGGAGGTGGTGTGCAGTTTTGTATGAAGTGGTCAGGGAAGGCCTCAATGTCAAGGTGGCATTGAGCAGAGAGTCGCAGGAGGTGAGGGAGTTAGCTTGTGGAGTGGATATTGGGAAAAGCATGTTCTAGGTAGAGAGAGCAACCATAGCAGAATCCCTAAATGGATCCCACTGGAGTGCTCCCAGAACAGCCAGGAGGCTGGTGTGGCTGTAGCAGAATGAAGGCGGGAAGCAGTAGCTGCAATAAGAGCTCATAGCAGGTGGGTCCTCGTAGGTCACGGGGGAGCCTTGGGCTTTTACTCTGAGATGGGAGCCAAGGGAGGGTGGAACAGAGGAGCAGCGTGAGCTGACCCTTATTTTAACAAGGTCACTGTGACTCTGTGCATGGAGGCCAGAGAGGAGCAGGAAGAGTCCTAGGGAGGCTATTACGAAGGTGCCCCTTATTCTACCAACTTACACATGGGAGGTTACGGATATGAGCTATTGATGGCTATTTTGTAGCCTTCTTTGTGATCTCTGGAACAAAATAAGTTGGAAAGCAGAAATGAGAGATGTAGAGAAACAGGTTTTCAATGATATAGCTTGAGTCCTAGGATTACGCTGCACCTGGAATTTTCAGTTGAGTGAGCCAATAAATTTCCTTTTTGTTATTGTGGTTTTGTTTGTATTATGGCTGTAGCCAGTGAGTGTTGATTTTTCTGTCACTTGCAAATAAAAATATGAAACTGACACATCAAAAAAAACAACAACAACAAAAAAACAACTTCTGGTGAGAGGTGCTGGTGACTCCCATGAGCATGAGAGCAGTAGAGAGCAGTGGTCAGATTCTGGACATATTTCGAATCAAGGACACCCGCCTTTGCAGGGAAGTCCTGAATGTCTTTTCCCACATTGTTTATTCTTTTGGTTTTTGCGTTTTTGTGAATCACCACCTTTTTTTTTTTTTTTTCCCTATTGGGTTATCTGTCTCTTGCCCTTTGATTTGTAGGAATTCTTTATATACGTTGGCTACTAATCCTTTGTTAAGTTGCAGATATTTTTTTTCCCTGTAGTGATTCTCTTTTCATATTTTGGGAGGGATAACTTTTGTTTATATAATTTAAAATTGTTATTATAGCTAAATTCATGATATTTTTCTTTATGATATGTTATCTTTGTGTCCTTTGAGAAATTTCTTTATAATGAGATCATGAAAGATATCTCTCAATGTAATCTTCTAAGAGTTTTAAAGGTTTTATTTTCATATTTTGATTTTTAATTCATGGGGTCACAAAGAGTCGGACACGACTGAGCGACTGAACTGAACTGAACTGAACTAAACTGAAATAGATTTTTGTATATGGTATATATATATATATGTACACTACAAAGTAAAGATCTGTCTTTATATTTTCTCAAATGTATAATATTTTTGTCATTTGTGGAAAAATCTATTCCCACATATTTTGATGCCAACTGTCTCATACACTGTTTTACATAGATATGAATCTGTTCCTGGACTCTATTTCTCTGCTCCGTTTTCCTATTTGATGGTTCCTGGGGCAATATCACACCACCCTAACGACTACAGCTTTAGTGTAAGTCCTGATTTTTGATAAGTGTAGATATTTCTTTTTCTTTTTATTAAAAACTTTGGTGATATTTTGGATCCAAATACTTTCAGTTCAGTTCAGTTCAGTCGCTTAGTTGTGTCCGACTCTTTGCAACCCCATGAATCACAGCACGCAAGGCCTCCCTGTCCATCACCAACTCCCAGAGTTCACTCAAACTCACGTCCATCGAGTTGGTGATGCCATCCAGCCATCTCATCCTCTGTCGTCCCCTTCTCCTCCTGCCCCGATCCCTCCCAGCATCAGAGTCTTTTCCNATGGCATACGAGATAAACGCTAGGGTAGGGAGAAATAAAGAGTTTGGTTGGGGTAAACTCTTTAATAAATAAAGACTTTAAGTTTAAGGTGCCTGTCAGACTTCCAGGTAGAAATACTGGGTGGATAGGGATATATGAGCCAAAAATTCCAGGAAAAGGTTATGGCTAGAAACTCAGATTGGAGAGCTATTAATTATCATATAGATAGCATTTAAATTCAGTGGACTGAATGAGATAGGCTGTGTAGAGAATATAAATTGAAAATAGAAGACATCCCAGGAATCAGCCTATGGCTTGGCATAATGAGGTATGATGCTGATTTTCCATTACATAAAATTATTTAAAGTATTTGTATGCATGTATGTTTGTTTAGACAGAGAATATCTCAGAGAAAATATCTAAAAGACTGATAAACATATTTGTCTCCAGGTAAATGATAATGAACAGGGACAGGAGGAGAATGAGTATTGCTTTTCATTATATACTCTTTCCTGTGATTTGAATTTTGCTACATGAGGTTGATGACAAAAGGAGGAACCAACAAAGGGGACATAAAAGAACATAAATTCTTTAAAGGGTAGAAATGCAATCTGAGTCTTACTCATTTTCATGTCTCCCACAATACCCAAACAGCACTGGACCTAATAAAAGATTCCAATGCATACAGGCTGGACTGAACTGTGAGATCATTGAGGCCAGAAATTTCCACTTTACTGGGAATTCTAATTGCTCACTTTGGCCATTTCTCCCCATTGGCTTTGTCAGTGTCAACTACATGGCTATAGAAAGAATTATGGGGATGCCCAGCATAAAATGTCAACATTTATCATTAAGCAGTCTGAACACTGAGGAGTTAGTCTATTGGTGCCTCATTTTAAAAGAATTTTCCAGCTTATAATTACTTAGTTCCAGTCAAAGCCATAAGACTGGTACTGGTAAAAATTTGGTAATAAATATATTCTATGATTCCACCCATCAAAAGAATAAATAAAATAGGTAAACCTCTCCTAATGGTAGAGACATGGATCTACAGAAGAATACTATAACATATTTACTTAAGAAAAAATAGAGATGAGGGAGAGATGTTTCTGAATAACTCTTCTCTATTTTTTTTAATTTTTATTTTAATTTTATTTTACTTTACAATACTGTATTGGTTTTGCCATACTTTGACATGAATCCACCACAGGTGTACATGCATTCCCAAACATAAACCCCCTCCCACCTCCCACCTCCCACCCCATAACATCTCTCTGAGTCATCCCTGTGCACCAGCCCCAAGCATCCTGCATCCTGCATCGTACATAGACTGGCAATTCATTTCTTACATGATAGTATACATGTTTCAATGCCATTCTCCCAAATCATTCCACCCTCTCCCTCTCCCCCAGAGTCCAAAAGTCTGCTCTACACATCTGAGTCTCTTTTGTTGTCTCGCATATAGGGTCATCATCACCATCTTTCTAAATTCCATATATATGCATTAGTATACTGTATTGGGGTTTTTCTTTCTGGCTTACTTCACTCTGTATAATCGGCTCCAGTTCCATCCATCTCCTTAGAACTGATTCAAATGTATTCTTTTTATTTCTCCTTGCTATTCTTTGACTCTGCATTCAGATGCTTGTATCTTTCCTTTTCTCCTTTGCTTTTCACTTCTCTTCTTTTCACATCTATTTATAAGGCCTCCCCAGACAGCCATTTTGCTTTTTTGCATTTCTTTTCCATGGGGATGGTCTTGATCCCTGTCTCCTGTACAATGTCACCAACCTCCGTCCATAGTTCATCAGGCACTCTGTCTATCAGATCTAGTCCCTTAAATCTGTTTCTGACTTCCACTATAATCGTAAAGGATTTGATTTAGGTTGGCCAGACATAATTTAGTATCATCACTTTGTCAAGTATCAAGTATACCCTGTTGGATTTTAATTGAAATTACACTAAATTTATAGCATAATTTGGAGAGAATTGATATTTTTATGATATTGAATCTTTTCATCCTTGAACATGGCAAAAAATCTTCACTTGTTTACATTTACTTTACTTTTTCTCAGTACTGCCTTAGAACTTGGTTTGTAAGGCGAAGCTTCCCCTGTTCAGGTTGTGTATCTCAGCCTATGTAAGGATGCCCTGGAGTCATGCAGTGTGCACTTCCTGGCTGCCCAGAACAAAACTATGTGTGCAAGTCTTGTGCAACTGTTCTTAGATTTGTTCCTAAGTATCTTATGGCTTTTGTTGCTGCTAGAACACACCTTTCAAAACTTTACATTTTCTAATTTAATGTTGCTAGTTCGTGCGTGTGTGCACATGTGCCTGCGCCCATATACACATATCATCTTGTGGATCCAGTGAACCTGTTGAACTCTTTTAGCTGTTCTAACAGTTTGTAGATTTTTCTGTGTAGACACCCATAGTATCTACAAATAATAAAATATTTATTTATTTTCTAATCCTTATATAAATTTTAAAAAGGTTTATTGTACTGGTACAGTAATGAGTGAAGTAATTATAATAGGTCTTATGCCTGACTTTAAATAAATTATGCTAATCAGTATGGTGTTTGTACTGGATTTATAGAGTTAGCCTTCATTTATAGACATAGCCTTCATCAAGTTAAGAAAGTTCCCTCCTATTTCCAGTATGTAAAGAGGTGCTTTTTCATTGATTTTTTAAAAATCCATTTGTAGTAAAATTATCTTTTCTCCCCCATTTTCAGCCTTTTAGTGTAGTGAATTATACTGATATATTTTCTAATATTAAATCAATCTTGCTTTTCTGGTGGCAAATTGGTCATATGTTGCTGCTTTTATTCATTACTGGATTTGGTTTCCTAATATCCTGTTTATGATATTGATATCTATGTTCACAAATATAACTGACCTATAATTTTTCCTATTTGTATTATCCTTGTCTGATTTTGATATCAAGATTACACTAGCCTCATAAAATGAGCTGAGGAGCATTCCCTCTACCAGTTTGAATAGTGCGTTTAAATATAGGATTTTCTATTCCTCCACTAATTTTTGGAACTCACCTAAAATCGTCTGGCAACTTCCCTTTCACTTTTCACTTTCATGCATTGGAGAAGGAAATGGCAACCCACTCCAATGTTCTTGCTTGGAGAATCCCAAGGACGGAGGAGCCTGGTGGGCTGCCGTCTATGGGGTCGCACAGAGTTGGACACGACTGAAGTGACTTAGCAGCNTTTCATGCATTGGAGAAGGAAATGGCAACCCACTCCAATGTTCTTGCTTGGAGAATCCCAAGGACGGAGGAGCCTGGTGGGCTGCCGTCTATGGGGTCGCACAGAGTTGGACATGACTGAAGTGACTTAGCAGCAGCAACAGCATGATTCTAATGGATAAGGGTTGTTAATTGTGTTGCTCAAAATTTCTATATCCTTACGAATTTTTCTGATATGTTTAAATAGCAAATTATTGAGACGTGACTTAAAAGCTCGTGGTATTGCTGTGGATTTTTTCCCTCATTAGGTCAATTTTTGCTTTATAAATATAAAGCCATTTTTTTAAGTTATCTATAGTTTAGAAAGTTTGCATCATCTTGATAAATTCTTTTTTCCTCATTATTTAGTATAGTCTCTATTTTTCTTAATAATGATTTTCTTTTGTATATATTACATTCTTTACTTATAATTTTCCTGTATCTTTATGTTTTAGGTATGATTCCTATAAACAACCTATTTCTGGATTATTCTTTTAATTCAACCCAAACCTCTATTTTTTATTTTTAAACAGCAAAGTTCAGAAAATGTTTTGTTTACTGTGATTATTGATCTATTTAGGTCTCCTCCTAACACCTTTTTCACCTCATTTTATGTCTGCTCTTTTTTTGCTTTTACTTTAATTTTCTGTTTTCATTCTTGCGTTTTATTGGCACAAGTGAGTTTTCTTATTCCCCTTTTTCTCCTCTGCTTGTTTGAAAGTGATGCATTCTCTTTCTCTTCATCTCATGATCACATGGAAACTTCCTCCATTGCTTTTTTACACAAACCTTTCCCCTAGGTTTATTGAGATGTAATCACCACACAGCACTGTGTAAGTTTAAGGTATACAGCATAATGTTTGACTTACATATATTGTGGAATAATGATCACAGTAGACTTTTTTCCTTGTGATGAGAGCTCTTAAGATCTACTCTTTTAATAATTTTTCTGTATATCATCAGCAGATGCTCTACATTACCTCCCCAGGACTTACTGATCTTATAACTGGAATTTTGTATCTTTTGACCACCTTCAAATCAAATACTCCTTTCCCCCACCCCCCGACTTCCTATTCTAGTGACTGCAAGTATAATATATCTTTCTATGAGCTTCTTTTTTCCAGATTCTACATAAAAGTGAGATCATATAGTATTTGTCTTTCTCTGTCTGGCTCATTTCACTTACCATAATGCCCTCAGGGTCCATCTACCTTGTCACAAATGACAGGGTCTTCTGTTTTTGGTTGTGGTGTGTGGCATGTGGGATTTTGGTTCTCTGACCAGGGATTGTACCTGTGCCCCCTGCATTGGAAGGTGGAGTCTTAACCTTTGGACTACCAGGGAAGTCCCTGAATTTTCTTCTTTAATTTAAGGCTGAATAGAATTTTATTATACATGATATGTGTGTGTATATATAATACATCATATATTCTTTATCTGTTCATCTACCAGTGGACACTTAGGTTGTTTCAGTACATCGGCTGCTGTAATAATGCTGCTGTGAGCGTGGGTGTGCAGACACCTCTGGAATAATACCTTCATTTCCTTCATTGCTGAATCATATGGTGATTCTATTTTTATTTTTTAGGAACCTGAATACTGTTTTGCATAATGGCTGCACCAGTTTCCAGTCCCACCAACGGCACTCAAGGGTTTCTTTCTCCCCACATCCTGACCAGTATTTACCTCTTATCTTTTTGATTATAGCCATTCTAACAGTTGTGAGGTGATATCTCATTGTGGTTTTGATTTGCATTTCCCTGAAGATTAGTGATGTTGAGATACTTTTCTTGTACCTGTTGGCTTTCATTATATCATCTTTAGAAAAGTATCTACGTTGGTCCTTTGCCCATTTTTAAATTGGATTATTTGGTGGGTTTTTTTTTTTTTTTTTTTTTTTTTTTTTGATTGTTTTGGTTNTTTTTTTTTTTTTGCTATTGAATTGTATGGGTTCTTTATATAATTTGGATATTAATCCCTTATCTGATATACAATTTAAAAATACGATTTTCCCCCATTCTGTGGGTTGTCTTTTCATTTTGTTAATCTTCTGTTTGGTGGCACAGAGCTTTTTAGTTTGATGTAGTCCCACTTGTTTGCTTTTAATTTTGCTTTGAGTGTCATATCCAAAAATTCATTCTGAAGATCCATGTCAAGGAACTTTTTTCTTGTGTTTTTTTCCTAGGAGCTTTATGATTTCTGATCTTACATTTGGAAATACTTAATGGAGAAGATACTCTCTTTAATAGATGGTGCTGGGAAAATTCAATTTACACATGTTAAAGAATGAGACTAAACCTCTATTTTACCCACTTAAAATGTGAAATGGATTAAACATATACACTTTAAACGTGTCAACAAGTCTTAGAATAATCAGCCCTGCACCCTGTCTCCAGATACATGAGGACCTTAAGAGTGGTTTGGCTCTGCTCACCCCCTTCTGCTTCACTTATTTACTTATTGCCTCTTATCCCTCTATCCCACTAGGTTTCCTGGATCCTGCTGTACTCACAGTGACGAGAACAGTTTCTGGTACATAGTTGGAGTGCAGTAGAATATTTTATCTATTTATATTTTAAAATTTATTTTTACTTGGAGGATAATTGCTCTACAAAGTTGTATTGGCCTCTCCAACGCAACAGTTTGAATCAGTCATGAGCACGCCTGTGTCCCCTCTCCCCGAATCTCCCCCTGCCCCACCCCACCCCTCTGGGTTGTCACAGAGTATCAGATTGAGTTTGCTGGGTTATACAGCAACTTCTCATTAGCTATCTATTTTGCATACGGTGATGTTTCAGGGCTACTGTCTCAGTTCGTCCCACCCTCCCCTTCTCCCCCGTGTCCGCAAGTCTGTTCCATGTGTCTGTGTCCCTATTCCTGCTGTGCGAATAGGTTCATCAGTACCATTTTTCTAGATTCCATATATTTGCATTAAAATACGATATTTGTTTTTCTCTTTCTGACTTACTTTACTCTGTATAACAGGCTTCAGTAGAACATTTTGTATTTCTCATGTTATTCACCATTGTTGTTATTGTTTATAGTCTTATTGAGTAGCTGGTACTTTTTCTTTTCATTAAGAACATAGTGAGAAATTTTTCAATGAAAAGAAAAGCATTTTCCCCCAAACTAGGGTAAGACATATGTTTTGATGAGTCATTTCATCAGGTCCCAAGGTTACTGCATCTTAGAGTTTTGGTTTCTTCACTTCAGAAAGCAGCTGACATTCAGGGCTCTTCAAGAATTCTACAGGCTGGGAAGAGTGTACAGTTTGCCAGTCCACTACGGGAGGATGAACCTTCAGTGTACATGCCAGGGACTGTGGGACAGGGCTTCCGGGTCTCCCTCTCTTTCTCCCATCATCATCCCCTGGTGCTGTTGGCTCATCCCTATGAGCATACACATGTGCTGTGTTCTCCCGTCTGGGAGGCAGCCCTCCCTGATGCTGTCTTGCTCCGGATCCTGCCTGAGATGGGGCATGCTTCCAGCTGCAGCTTGCAGGGCTGCGAGTGGGTTGGCTGCATAGCTGGGTATTAGGTTTTCTCTCTTTGCTCTTCAGCAGTTTGAGGCTGCTCTGTGTGAAGCGTGTGTTCCTGAGTAGGAGGGATCACAGCTGGAGAAAGGCTTGGGCTTCTCGGGCAGTTTGTCATCTTTGGAAGAGTCAGGGGAGCTGGAGCGTGTCCTCACCTGGTCCCCAGACAAGATACTTGCCCTGCTACTGCCAGATCTCTGGAGTCTGTTGGGAGGTGGGCTCACCTCCCAGGCACAGAGGGCCTTTGTGGGGAAGCCCAAGGATGCACTGAGAGACATCGAGTCCTAGGTGGCCTAAGACTGGAAGAGCAATAAGAGGAGGGGGCATGGCTCAGAGGGACATCAAATCCAGGGCAGTGATAAAAGGACCTTGGAAACAGGCTGTGGACAGTTTTTGTTCCGTTGACCAGTTGCTGCTTCAGGTGAGGGCTCATCTTACTGGCACCAAGCCTTCAGCTGCCAGGGCTACCTGTGGATTCCCTCAGCTCACCAGGCTCAAAAAGATGGGGGCCTCTCTTCTAAGCAGCGGCTATCCGCAACAGGGACAGCTCCCCTGGGGGCCCCCTGACCCTGACACAGAGCAACTGGATAACCCTGGCCCTCAGCAGGCATGCCCAGTGAGCCATGCTCAGCCTCCTTGAGTCTCACTTCCTCCCCTGTCCCATAGGGACACCCCCACCTCAAAGCCAGGACAACTGAGAAGAGCATGTGTGCGAAGAGTTGGAGGGAGAGGCTGTTGCATGATGAACACTTTATAAGGGTTGTTCTCTCCCTGTCACTGTCACCATTTTTGCTTGTCATCTTAGCTGAGTCAGGCCCTGGGCTGCATTTTCTGAGTAGGTTTAATCCACATTCTCCTAACCTCCCAGGGCTACTAAGAAACAAGTCCAAGGGTAGACTTGAAAAATGGTTAATCCAGGCCCAGGCCCAGGCCCAGGCCCAGGCTCAGGCCCAGCATTTCCAGTTTGGACCCAAATCTACCAGGCTGAGCAAGATTTCCCCTCTTCTACATTCTGAGCCCTTGAAATCTACTGTGCTCTTTACTGGATAACAGCATCTGGCTGCTAAGAGTCAGCACACGTGTCACCTCCCCTCTCCCCCCAACAAAATCAAATAAGGCCCTTCCTCATTTGGCCCCAGTCCCAACAGCTCCTTCTACCCCAGAACTCATCACTCTCTGCTTTGCCTCCTTGTCTGTCCTCCTGAGCAAGACCAGGGTCCAGTTCAGACCCAAGTCTTTGGATACAGTATAGGTCTGATCAGATCCAGACTTATTAGAGTCAGTATCAGAAACAGGAATAATAATGAACCCAACATGAAGCCCATTTAATTTTCAACATTAGTGGCTTTTTAAACAAATGTGTGTGTGAACAGACTAATGAGGTAGTAGATAGCTAGGGCTGGTAGCCAGCTCAGGGAGGGGAAGCAGAATCCATGGGCTTACAACTGGCAGGCCCTCTCAGTGTGAAGATGCGCTGGGGATTTCAAGTTCTCAGCTACCCTGGTGTATAGCCTGGGGCAACCCCCCAAGAAGCCCAAGCCCTGAGTGGAAGGTGGACTTCTGGGCTCACACTCAAATTCTTGTCCCATGTCCTGCTTTGGGCTCACTGCTCTCACCCTTCTTGGGGCTCCTCTCTGAAAGCAGTGAAATGTTGTACCTACTGACACTCTAATGTTGAAAATTAAACAGGCTCCATGTTGGGTTCATTATTATTCCTCCCCCCCATTATTATTCCTTATCATGATCAGAGCTGTTTCTGACACTAACTCTAACTCCTCTTCATTCATTCATCCTGCACCCCACTCATTGGCCTTTGGGAATTGGTGATGGACAGAGAAGCCTGGCGTGTTGCGGTTCATGGGGTGGCAAAGAGTCGGGCATGACTGAGCGACTGAACTGAACTGAACAGAACCCTCTACAGTTGACCCACCAGCAAGTCCCACTGACTCTGCTTTCACCCGGGCCCCAGATCTGTCCACAGCTTCCGTTACTGTCTGGGCTCCCCCATGAGGTGTAAGCTCAAGTTGTTAAATAGAAGATGTCTGAATCTCATTTCATCTACCAAGGAACTCTGTGAAACAGGAAGGGTAAGGATTACTACCTTCACTTTAGAAACTGGGGCACAGAGAGACCTGGGACCAGGATCCTGTCCCAAGCCAAACTCTTTGTTCCTTCTGCATGTTGCCACCACCTTCCTGGTCACGGGTCAGCACAGGCACAATCTCAGCCCAGAGTTCAAATTCAGACCCCGCCCTCCCTATATTCTTAAAGACTGTGAGGCTTTAACTTCTGTTTCCCAGTCCCTCTGATTGTGTTTTGGGAATATTTGTCACTGTTTTATAGGACTGTTGCAGAGATTAAGGGAGTGAATATGCAGAATGCCCTTAGCTCTGTCTGCAAACTGACCACCCAGAGTAGGGTGTTTTTTTCCATGGTTGCTGTCCACTGCAGAGTCTGACACTAGGCTTCCTGCTTCCTGGTAGAGCTGTCTGCACCTGCTGGCTTGCTTCACTTCCCTTTCACTCCTCAGCTCATCTCTGCTAGGAGTTGCTCCTGGGGTCATCAGGAATGGCTGTGGCTATTAGTCCTGCACACCAGTCCTTGCATCTTATCTTGCATCTTACTTCACAGAGCACTCAGCTCCCTTCCTCCTGAGGCAGCCCCTCCTCTTGATGGCCAGGATACTCCCAGCTTTTCTGCACCTATCCCTCTCCCCAGCCCTTTCTCGTTTGCTGGCTTCCCCTGCTTCACTGGACTCTAAGGTCTGGTCTCTGTCCCCTAGGCTCTCAGTCTTCCTGGCTCAGGGTCAGTTCTTCTGAGAGATCTCATCCACCCATATAGTAGTGCCTGCCAGCCATTCCTGACCTGTCAACAGCCAGCTCTCCCTAGAGCCCACTCTGTCTCTCTAAGCCCCAATTCTGACATTGCGGCTGGCTGACACCTCCTCATGGGGTCATCGGTGTCATGCCAGCACTGAGTGTGTTTCAACTGAGCTGGACTTTTCCCTGAATCTGGCACTTGATCTTCCCCCAGGCACAGGGCACTGTCCATCCCTGCCACCCCACCTGCCCAGGCAAACCCTTTCTAATCTGTTCCCTCTCCTTCTGTCTCCCACCACTTCCTGTGCTGTTTGGCCTGCTTCATGGTTCTTAGCCTATCCACCTTCCCTATCTCTCCAGATAGCCTTCTAGTCCAAACATGTAATTTCTCACCTGGATGGATGACTTTGCCACTCTAATCCATTCTCCACAAAGCAGCTTATTTGAGCCTTTAAAAACTCTCCTTGGATCATGTCACTTTGGTACTTAGAACTCTTCAATCTTTTTCAGTAGCTCTGTTGATAAAATTCTTGATCCGTGGTGTGTTTTCTCACAGTGGAGCCCTGGCTCCCAGAGTTCACTCATCACTGGCCTTTTCCTGCTTCTTAAGAGCCCTGTGCTGCCCACTCCTCGAGGCCTTTGTCTGGCTAGCCTGGCCTCACCTTCCTGTGCTTCCCAAGGTCACGTGCTATGCTCTCAGACTAGGTCAGGGATCCATGTCTCTGAAGCGTGTCCATGACACCTTAGATAGCTGTGCTTGTGGTTTTGTTGTTTTCGTGAGGCCACACCCACTAGTCTCCTGGTTTTAAATCCCATGGAAACACTGGTGTTTCCCACATTACCCTCTTCTCTGGGTTCTCAGCTTGGGTATCTGTCCACTTATTTGAAATCTCCACAGGGATGTCCAGCAGACACTTCAGCAGGGAACATGTCTGAAAACCAAGTTCCCAATCCCACCTGTGCCAGACCCGCCTCTCCTGCAGCGTCCAGTGCAGCCCTTCACGCTCGGCCCACCCCTGACATCTCTCCCACTCTCACACTTGGGTTCATTTGTTACCTGTTGGCTCTACCTCAAAGCACATCCAGATCCCAGCACATCTGACACCAGCAGTTAATCCTTTTTTCAGTATCACCCTTGTGTGGATTCTGTGTTTGTATCTTCTTCAAATTTACATGTTGAAGCTCTTATCTGCAGCTTGACAATGTTTGCAGGTGGGGCCTCTGGGAGCTAGTCACACCATGAAGGTGGAGTCCCCAGGACAGAATTAGTGCCATTTTTGAAGATAAAGAGACACAAATCTCTCTCTCTGCATGCATTCACCATAAAAGGCCATATGAGGTCATGGGAGAGAGACTTCATAGTGAACCGGAGCATGCTGGCTCCCTAATTTTGGACTTCCATCCTCCAGAACCATGAGGAATCGTCTGTTGTTTAAATTACCCATATCCATGGTGTTCTGTTGTGCCCTGAAAAAAAATGCACAACCTAAAAGTTGAGAATTATGTTTTATTTGGTGGGCAAAATGGAGAATTTAAGCCCAGGATGCAGACATTCAGATGCTCTAAGGGACCTCTCTGAAGAGGCAAGGGAGGAGCCAGCATTTGTAGGAGTTTTTGCAACAAAGACCAGGTAGTTGGAACATCAAAAGTTTACTGTTAATTAAAGAAAACCAGATGTCTCATGTTAATGAACTTAGCACTTTTTTTTTTTTTTTCTGTATGGGAAGATGCAAGAGTCAGAGCTCACTGAAGTCATTCCTTTGATAGCTGTGCCTCAGCTATCTGGGGCCAGCATCCTGCGCTTTCTCATCCTGAGTCTCCTCAGGATGCAGCGTTGAGAGGAGGGCTGGCTGCAGAGGCTGACTGTGAGACGGTGGGTGAATTGTTTCTGTCCTGAGTTCTCTCCGGGCTCACTGTTGGGATGGCTGTAATGGGATGGCTTCATGGATGCAACATCCTTTGTTTACTGATACGGAAGGTTATATTTTTTCACTGATGCTGTTATGACAACTCAAACTAACTGACATCCTCTTTTGTGTGAAAAATTATATTCAGTAATAATCACAAAACAAAACAAGGGATAAGGTCCAGAAGAGACTGCAAATTTTCCTAAATGGAACTTTGTGTTTATGTTGATTGCAGGCTTGCGTGCTAAGTTGCTTCAGTCATGTCTGACTCTTTGTGACACAGTGGACTGTAGCCTGCCTAGCTCCTCTGTCCATGAGATTTTCCAAGCAAGAATTCTGGAGTAGGTGGCCATTTTCTCCTTTAGGGGAGCTTCCTAATCCATCAAACCCATGTTTCTTGTGTCTCCTGCATTAGCAGGCAGCTTCTTTACCACTAGCGCCTCCTGGAAAGTGCATGTGCATATAATGATACCAATAAAAAACTAATGAATTTCAGTAAAATAAAGTCAGCCAACAGAGGCACAGTTCAGGCAACTGCTGCAAGATATCCCTGATGTAATATTTTATTTCCTTTATTAGTTCTTTGGCTTTAAAATGATTACTTAACAATTATAAAAGGCTAAATTTCAGTTAAATATATTGTTTACCATCAGTAATAGTTTGCATATGAATTAAAATTTTTTCTTGCTAAAGAAAAACGTCACATTTCGCAGTCTGTACTGTTTTACTTCAAATTTTAAACACACACACACACAAAATATCCCAAGTGGTCACATGAAATTACAGAGTTGAAGGAACTCATATTCTGTTGCCTTGCCTTTGTAATTGCTGTGTTGTCAAAATTTGTTTCAACTCCACCTTTTAAATGCAAGACCAAGAGACCTTATCTGGGCCCTAAGTGAGCTTATGTGGTTCAGAGCCACAGGAACTTAGGCGTGACTTGATCCTGGAAGAGGGGGGCAGTCAACTTTGCAAGTGACAGGTCTCTGAATTAACATCCACATAGAACAGATTGTTGACCAAATGTGCAGATTTGAAGTTTATAGATGTATTAATAAAATTCAATTGTATTTGCATTCATTCTTTAAAAATTAGACAAAATATTTTTGAAGGAGGACTATATTCTCAGTGATAATATTTAGAATTTTCCATTCTTAGATGTTACGTTCTCTCAGGGCAATGCACCTTCCCTTGGGGCAGACTGCTTCCACACCCTACCTTAGCACCTGCCTGCAGGATCAGACCCTTTCCCACCATCCTCCCTGCCAGTGTGGTCCCAGCCATGATCTCTCATCTGGTTCCTCATTGTCACTGCATGGGCTGAAACAGGTCACCTTTCCCCACAGAATCCACACGTGGCAGTCCCAGACCCAGGACCTCAGAAGGTGACTGTATTTGCAGATGGAGACTTCAACGATGAAAGGTGAGATGAAGTTGCTGGGAGGTGAGCCCAAAGTCAGTATGACTGGAGTCCATATAAGAAGAGGGGGTTAAGAGACACAAATGTACAGACGGACAACATCGCAGCGACACTTAGAGAAGATGCATCTGTGGGGTTTGCTGTGGCAGCTGGGATGACCACTGTGTTCACCTAAGAGCACCACATGCTTTTGTCTTCACCCCCTGAAGTCCTTTCCCATCACAGCAGCAAAGAGGTCCTCCAGGTCGGGCCATGCCCCGTCTCTGCTCAGCCCCTCCAGGTCTGCCTTTCCCAGGCCTTCTAGAAGCCATCTGGCCTTCTCCAGGGGCCTCCCCTGCCCCTCTCCCTGCTGGCTGTTTGCTGGTTACGTTGCCTCCTCGTCGGGTGAGAGTCCGCATGCAGCTCCACCTCGTCCTTCCCTTCTAAAAAGCCACCTCCTCAAGAGGCCTCATAAACTTCACCCCCTGCCCCCCACCTGCACTTCCTCTCCTGCTCTATTCCTCCTGCCTAGCACACAGTCTCACATTCCACCTGTGCATCTCACCTGGCAGAATGAGGCCTCTGGTCCTGAATCCCAGCACCTAGGGAAGAGCTGGCACAGGGCAGGTGACCAGTAACTACTCATAGGTGGAAAGGATAAACACAGGAATGAATATCGGGCTGCAGGCACCCCCTTCTGCTGGAGCAGGGAACAGGCCTGACTGACTAATAGCCCCATCCTGGGGGCCTAGGCTAACAGCTGGCACATGTAAATTCTGAATTCAAATGTGCTAGTTTCCTTGATTTCACCACACTATCTGAGCAGGCTTAAAAATACAGTTAGGACTGCAGAATTAGTCCCCCAGGGCTTGGCTCTTTCAACCAGGAAGTGAAATGGGATTTCAGAGCAGGGTTGGAAGTAAGAGGCTTGAAAGGTTTTGGCAGGGATGCAGGGTTAGAGGAAGTTTCTGGAAGTTAATTCATCCACAAAACCATCTATTATGCCTGAAACCAGACAAAAGGGTTTGGGGGAGGGAGGAAACTAAGCAGCCAGGGGAAAAGCCCATCGTTGATTCATCAGCCACCCCTCCCCAGCCTTGGGCCTGGATTGGAGACAGGATTCTATCAAGAACAGGTGTCTTCCTCAGTCCAGGGTCCTTCTCTGTGAGTAATCCTGAAACTTGACCTCTTCATGGGGGCCTCCCACCCCTCCTGAGAAGGGCCCTGGATCTTCATTTCTTCTGGGTTTAGCTGCCAGTGGCCTGGAAAAGCTCCTTGGAGAAGTTACAGCTTTCAAAGCTGTCAGTTAAGGCTTCCCAGGAAGGGCTTTGAAGTCTGATGTGCCAGCACCTTCCTTGGGCAAGGACAGTCTAGTTCTCTCCTCCTGTGCCTCAGTTTGCTCACCTGTAAGCAGAGGAGGACCAGTGTGCCTGGCAGGCGCCTGTGAGAGTCCGGAGCAGCGCAGAGAAGCAGCTCTCCTGGGATGAGCTAATGCCATGAAGCAGGAAAGTGCCAAGGGGAGGCAAGCCCAAAGGCTGCAGCCCTGGAGTCCAGGCAGGACCCTGAACACACAGAGAGAGGCATGCCCCCTTGCCCTGCGACGCGCTGAGGTCCCCAAGGAAGGTGCATGGGCCATCAAGCACAGGGGCATGAGAGCAGCCATCCTGTGGCAGCCAACCGCAGGGATGGGGGGAACGTTGTGACTGCCAGTCCTCTCTCCTCCTGGAGCTGGGATCACTCTCCTTACCAAGGGCATCTGTTTCACCAGGCAGTTTGTCTATTCCAGGCCAAGCGCTCATTATCCAATCACATTGTATGCAAACTGCCCAGCGTGTGGAATTCATCCAAGAACCACCCTCTTTAAAACAGTATCAGGTCTCCTGTCATCAATTGCAAAGCCATTGCTGAGGGAAGGGAAAGGGAGACATTTATTTTCTTGGGGCAAAATCCACTAGAAATGAAGAGATTCTCTCTTCCTGGTGATGGGGTGCTCACAGGATTGTGAAAACTCGAAAGTGAGAGTCTCTCAGTCATGTCCGACTCTTTGCGACCCCATGGAGTCCATGTGAAGCTTGGAGGGGACCACAAGTGGTTCTGCGTTGTTTTGGCTGCACTTGCCCATCAGAATGGTCTGTTCAAGCCTGAGAAATCCTGATGATGTCCAACCCAGGCCACAGTGATGTGGTGGAGGCCTCTGGGGCAGGGACCTCAGAGGGCCACTAGGGGGTCTCGATTGGCCTGCCCAAAGTTAGCACAGAGGTCCCGCTCACTCTAGAGGAGTCTGGCCCCTGCACCACTGCACACCGACCCATCAACCCCACTGCTGCCAACTACATGCCCTCTGGCCCTGTCACACCTTTGCCTTTCCGACCAGGTAGGAGGTCAGGAGCTAGGGTTTCAGGGGACAGTGTCAAGTAGGCCAGTGGTGAAGTCAGTTGTGCCCTGGACCCCGGAGTGTTGCCTGTGCGTGGGGAGCTGGCAGCCCAGGATGAGATGGCGTCCCTGTTGACCAGTAGGCAGGGGGTGCAACCTCTAGGGAGCGAAGCCACTTCTCCTGAGGCTTGGGGCCCAGGAAGCTTTTCCAGATTCTTGGAAGAAAACTGCCATGTCATTATCTTCTGCATTAAGGAATTATTTAGTCTACCTCTTCTGTTACTGGCCAGGCCTTGTGCTGGGAGCTGGGAAATATTGATACATAAAATGTTGTTCTTATCCTGGGTTGAGGGGTTCAGGTCAGTGTGAGGGATGTCCACTTAGCAAAAAGGACTCTGTGAGGGTTGACTCACACTGTGTGGTGTGTCTTGAGGCAGACACCCAAAGATTTTCCATATCCTCAGATGTCACAGTGAGATGAGAGATGTTAACAAAGGGGAAATTTTGTACCTAGAAAGCAATGGTGCATCCTTCGTTTATTAACAGGAAAGAAACTGGATGCAAAAATCTTGTTAACTGCTTTGAAGTGCTAGAAACAGAACTCTCTTTTTAGAGAGTAGAGAAACATTTCAATGTGTATTTTGAAAACTTCTAGGTGAAAATTAAGGCAAATCTTATAAAAAATCCCACAGCTTTTTATCAAAGTTATGAGTACATAGGGTTTGAAGAGTCTAACGGCCCAACTAGTTTGGTTATGCAAAACAACAGTCTCCTTGCCCCACATCATAGTTTTCTGCTCCCCAGAGAAAACCAATTTTCAACAGTTCTTTTGATGCTATGTTCACAATTCTAAATAAAATGCTTACATTTCTAACTTTTGATTTTCCAGTTCTGGGTAATATTCTTTTACTTCTTACCATGGAAAGTGGGGAGTTATTTTTCATTCACATTCATTTAGGCAGCACCACACACATGTTCTAACACTTTCCATCCCCCATTATCAACAACATCAGTTACATCCTAATTCTGCATGGATTGAGAATACAGACGTTCCCACACTCCCAGGAAAAGACCCATTGTTCTGTAGCCATGGTAACAAACAACAGCAGACCAGCTTTAAACTTTTTCAATGGAAAGACAACAGCTGACTTCAAGGAATATGCTTTGCAGCCAACCAGTCAGTGTCAGTTCCTAGCTGAAACTCAACCAATCAGAGGTAGACACACTCAATTAAGCAGCTTCTGTGTACTGGCCAATCAACTGTGTTGTCTCATCCAGTCCCCTTCAAGGGATGATGAATGATGTCACCCTCCGTCTGGATGACCGGCCAATCCCTGCCCTCCTGGCTCCAGTGCTCTGGGATACTGCCTAAATGGCAAAGCCCTCCTCTGCTCAAGTGAGCAGTAAGTTCAACTTTGCGTTTTAGTTTAGAGTTGGAGGATAGCTTCATCACCCTTGACAAGATGAACGTTCATTATTTACAATGTGACTATGTTAAGGCTTTTCACAGAGAGGAGCCCTCTCTTGCATAACATTTTTGTTTTAGCTGGAGTTAATGATTGCTTTGTATTTTTCATTTGCTTAATTTTATTTTCCTTTTCTGCCTAACTATTTTTTGTTGATGTTTAACCTGGAGTTAATGATTACTCTATATTTTTCATTACTTAGTTTTCCTGTCTTGCATAACTTTTTTGTTTTACCTGGAGTTAATAATTGTTCTGTATTTTACATTTGCTTGATTTTATTCCCCTTGTATTTGTCTCTAATTTATCCCTAAACTCTCTCTATTGCCCCTGCTTCTTCCCTTTTGGTATAAATTTCTTCTCACTGTGTTCCAATATGTTAGCTGTTCTATCAATTTTGTTTTCTAGAGGCACCGACATTCTCCGCTGCCCAGGCAATCCTGGCTCTGCTGCTCAGCCATCTTGGGGCCTCCCTCATGGACCCCTTTCCACTGTCCTGCAGCCCTGGAAGAGTAATACTTCCCTTTGGAGAGGCCTATCTCCTGGGAGCTTTCTGAGGAAGCGTGCAAGGGAAGACAATCTGAGTGCCTGCATGTCTGAAAATATCTTATAGTCGTACTCCTGACAAAATCAAACTGCTGGGATAGAATTCTCTGATCAAGATCATTTTCCTTTATGATTTTGAAGTTATTACTCTATTTTTTTCTGGTTTTCAGAATTACTAATGCGACTCTCTGGCATTCGGACTCTTGGATGGTTATATCTGACCCATGTTCGCACATTTTTATATCCTGTTTGAGAGCTTGAAGGATCTTCTGTTTGTCCTCAGTTTCTGAAATTTGAAACGATGACACGCTCACTTACCCCACATGTTCTCATACCTTCAGGTTGTGCTGTTGCAAGTTCAAGGTCATTCACCAACTTCTCTTCATCTCCTTCCTGCCAACCCTCTGCCCCACACTCTGAGGTCCTGGGGGGAAGCTTCAGAGCTGGTAGGGCAGGAGCACTGCAGCAGGCCCCTCTGCTGAGTGTGTCAGGCCCAGGCTGGGGTCCTAGTGATTACCATCTCTCCCTGCCAGCATCTGACCATACTTCCAGATCCTTCCTGGTCTGTGGTCACCTGATATCCAACACTTATTCTGTGTCTCCTGCTGTGAACTCTGAGGCCAGCAGGGCTTGGTAGCCCCCTTGGCAAGGCTGTTGATCCTGTCACAGACACAAGGCATTGGAGTGGAGGCTGCTTCAGACCTCTCTGCTGCACCAGAGAGGGGTTCCCACAGGAAACAACATGCATATTCTCATAGCTTTGGGGGTATTGAAAGGTTGTTGCTGAACCACAAAAGACTCCAGGATTCTTGGCCTCTGGAGAAAAAGAATTCAATCTGGGGCCAGACACGAGGCTTGATCACTCAGAGCTTTAGTGTAATAAAGTTATATTAAACATATAAAGGACATAGAGAAAGCTTCTGACATAGACATCAGAAGGGGGCAGAAAGAGAACCCCCTTGCTAGTGTTAGCAATGAAGTTATATACTTTTAAATTATATATTACAGTGAATCAAAAGAATATCTGGAGGTTGAAAAGACCTTACTAGACCCACTCCCATAATTTACATTATAAGATAACAGGATTAGCCAGAAGGTTTTTTTTCCAAAAACTGTCCTCAAGCAGGATACATTATTGTTATATAATACTAAGGAATGTAGAGGGGAAAAAAAAGTTTGTCCTTTCCTCCTCCTTAAGAATTCCAGACCCCTCTCTCCTTGAGGACCCCCGGACTTCTTATCAACCTGCCTAGGAATTGACTCTCTCAGTATCATCCTTTTTCTGGGGGTTCTACCATCCCCGCTTTGGGAGGTGACCTTGGGTGAATGCTGCTGGGCAGGAGGCCTTCAGTAGCACCCAGCTGTGCCACCTTCTTCCCTGTCCTCTCGTTCCCAGCCCCGGCACCTCCATGTGTTCTCTTTGAGGGGAGAGGGTAGCAGGTAGATGGTACCTACCTATCCTGCCACCCATGCAGGACTCCATCTCTTGTTGGTCAGACCCCAGTCTCTATCCTGGGCTGCCCTTTGTGACACTGCAGGAGGCTGCTGCAAAGTCTCTCTGCTCCTGCTCCTTCTTGGAGCAGTTTCGGAGCTTTTGGTTGTTTGTGCAGCTTGTGGTGCACGTTTGTCTTCCCTGCTCCCTCTGACTGGCCTCTGTCACCTCGCCTGCCCTTCCCCTTGTCCCTTTCCTCCAGGGCACTGGCTCCTGGCCTGCTCCTTAAAGCTGCTGGTCTGGCCTCAGGGCCCTAGTGTGGCTTTCCCTGTGGGTACGTCCTCCCAGCTCTTCTTCCCCACACATCTTTCCTGACCCACCCAGAGTTTCTCTTCCCCTCCCAGAGCACAATGGAAGGGAGCCCATGACAGTAGGAGTGTGAGATTGTGTGTTACTTCATGAGAGTTCCATACCAGCTGAATGTGGGGTCCGAGGCAGGGACTCCCCTGACCTGTCTTACCATCTCCAGCCCTGACTGGCTGATTCATGCCACTATCTTCTCTGTTTTGCCATGAAAACCCATTCTTGCAAGTGGGGCCCTGGTTGAATCCTCCAGGCTGTGTGCTGAGTTGGGGAAACACACACGGTCAAGTAACAGTATTCCTTCACCAGAGCAGCCTAACTTCAGTGTGTACTGATTAGATCTCTCAGTTCAGTTTAGTCGCTCAGTCATGTCCAACTCTTTGCAACCCCATGAATTGCAGCACGCCAGGCCTCCCTGTCCATCACCATCTCTTGGAGTTCACTCAGACTCTAGTCCATTGAGTCTGTGATGCCATCCAGCCATCTCATTCTCTGTCATCCCCTTCTCCTCCTGCCCCCAATCCCTCCCAGCATCAGAGTCTATTCCAATGAGTCAACTCTTCACATGAGGTGGCCAAAGTACTGGAGCTTCAGCTTTAGCATCATTCCTTCCGAGGAAATCCCAGGGCTGATCTCCTTCAGAATGGACTGGTTGGATCTCCTTGCAGTCCAAGGGACTCTCAAGAGTCTTCTCCAACACCACAGTTCAAAAGCATCAATTCTTCAGTGCTCAGCTTTCTTCACAGTCCAACTCTCACATCCATACATGACCACAGGAAAAACCATAGCCTTGACTAGACAGACCTTAGTCGGCAAAGTAATGTCTCTGCTTTTGAATATACTATCTAGGTTGGTCATAACTTTTCTTCCAAGGAGTAAGCGTGTTTTAATTTCATGGCTGCAGTCACCATCTGCAGTGACGTTGGAGCCCAAAAAAATAAAGTCTGACACTGTTTCCACTGTTTCCCCATCTATTTCCCATGAAGTGATGGAACCCATTGCCATGATCTTCGTTTTCTGAATGTTGAGCTTTAAGCCAACTTTTTCGCTCTCCTCTTTCACTTTCATCAAGAGGCTTTTTAGCTCCTCTTCACTTTCTGCCATAAGGGTGCTGTCATCTACATATCTGAGGTTATTGATATTTCTCCCAGCAATCTTGATTCCAGCTTGTGCTTCCTCCAGCCCAGTGTTACTCATGATGTACTCTGCATATAAGTTAAATAGGCAGGGTAACAATATACAGCC
>SJYQ01007042.1:237310-254238 GCA_006410935.1 Redunca redunca
ATACCAAAAGAGGAACTCCCCAGGTCATTATGTGCCCAATATGCTACTGGAGGTCAGTGGAGAAATAACTCCAGAAAGAATGAAGGGATGGAGCCAAAGCAAAAACAATACCCAGTTGTGGATGTGACCGGTGATGGAAGCAAGATCCGATGCTGTAAAGAGCAATATTGCATAGGAACCTGGAATAGGTCCATGAATCAAGGCAAATTGGAAGTGGTCAAACAAGAGATGGCAAGAGTGAACGTCGACATTCTAGGAATCAGTGAACTAAAATGGACTGGAAAGGGTGAATTTAACTCAGATGACCATTATATCTACTACTGCGGGCAGGAATCCCTCAGAAGAAATGGAGTAGCCATCACGGTCAACAAAAGAGTCCGAAATGCAGTACTTGGATGCAATCTCAAAAACGACAGAATGATCTCTGTTCGTCTCCAAGGCAAACCATTCAGTATCACAGTTATCCAAGTCTATGCCCCAACCTGTAATGCTGAAGAAGCTGAAGTTGAACGGTTTTATGAAGACCTACAAGACCTTTTAGAACTAACACCCCAAAACGATGTTCTTTTCATTATAGGGGACTGGAATGCAAAAGTAGGAAGTCAGGAAACACCTGGAGTAACAGGCAAATTTGGCCTTAGAATGCGGAATGAAGCAGGGCACACTGGTCATAGCAAACACCCTCTTAACAACACAAGAGAAGACTGTACACATGGACATCACCAGATGGTCAACACCGAAATCAGATTGATTATATTCTTTGCAGCCAAAGATGGAGAAGCTCTATACAGCCAACAAAAACAAGACCAGGAGCTGACTGTGGCTCAGATCATGAACTCCTTATTACCAAATTCAGATCTCTCAGTGTCACCCTATTTCCTCTAAACCTTTGGTCCCACTCCCTCCCATCCCCAACCAGACTCCACCTTTCTGCTAACCAGTGGTATTCTGTTGTGAGAGCAGGAAGTTAGCAAAGGGCCAGCACTCTATGTTACACCCATGCCCAGCCTCCCTGAGACTCCATCTCCTGAGCCTGCCCCTCCTGGCCTTACCTGTGCCTTGATTCTTTTCTGGTTTTATTTGAGGGCTTTATCTGGAGTCATATAGGCTGCCCTATCTCATGTGTGGGAGCTCATGGGGATACAGGGAATTAAAGTCCCCAAGGTGGCCCTCATCCAGTGAATCTCAGGACTTTCGTATCACTGCTCCAGCTCCCTCACCCTGGGGTGGGATGATTCTAAAGCCTGTGCTTTACACTATTTCCCAACAGGATTAGGGGCTTCCCTTGTGGTTCATATGGGAAAGAGTCTGCAATGCAGGAGACCCAGCTTTGATCCCTGGTTTGGGAAGATCCCCTGGAGAAGGAAATGGCTACCCATTCTAGTATTCTTGCCTAGAGAATTCCATGGATAGAGGAGACTGGTGGGCTACACCATGGTGTCACAAAGAGTCAGACACGACTGAGTGATTGACTTTAAAAACCAACAGGATTAAGCTGGTGGTGTGCTGGTAAATGATTATCAACCAATTCTTAGGGATGGTAGATGAGGCAGGAAGAGCCTGATTTGTAATGTTCATAGATTTCTGTAGTATGAAAACTCCCACCAAGATTAATATCAGATTACATGTGACATCACTGAAGGCAATGCTGGTCCAAGGTGCACCCCATGAACAGATGTCAACAAAACAGGAAGTGTGAGCACAAGACAGGTGTGATTCCAGGGCAAGCGAGAACACAGGGCAGCTGTGAACCTAGGGTAGGTGTGAGCTCAGGGCAGGTGTGAGCCTGGGACAGATGTGAGCTGAGGGCAGGTGTGAACTTAGGGCAGGTGTGAACCTGGGGCAGGTGTGAGTGCAGGGCAGGTGTGAGCCTGGGACAGATGTGAACTGAGGGCAGGTGTGAACCCAGGGCAGGCGTGAACCTGAACAGATGTGAGCTGAGGGCAGGTGTGAACTTAGGGCAGGTGTGAGCCCAGGGCAGGTGTGAGCCTGGGACAGATGTAATCTGAGGGCAGGTGTGAGCCTGGGACAGATGTGAGCTGAAGGCAGGTGTGAACTTAGGGCAGGTGTGAGCCCAGGGCAGGTGTGAACCTGGACAGATGTGATCTGAGGGCAGGTGTGAGCTGAGGGCAGGTGTGAGCCCAGGGCAGGTGTGAACCTGGACAGATGTGAGCTGAGGGCAGGTGTGAGCCCAGGGCAGGTGTGAACCTGGACAGATGTGAGCTGAAGGCAGGTGTGAGCCCAGGGCAGGTGTGAGCTGAGGGCATTTGTGAACTTAGGGGAGATATGAGTTCGGGGCAGGTGTAAGCCAACGCCAGCTTGCCTGGGGCTGAGCTCTTATCAGCATGCTTGCATGCCTTCATTTTTCTGTCTCCTCTTCTTGGTGCAATCCCTTCTCACCCAAACAAATGATTTCCACTTGAATCCTTGTCTCAGGGCCTATTTCTGGGGACACTCAATCTAACTGGTGGCACAGTGGCAAAGAATCCACCTGCAGTTGCAGGAGACATGGAAGACGTGGGTTCGAGCCCTTTTATGGGAAGATCCCCTGGAGTAGGAAATGGCATCCCACTTTGGTATTCTTACCTGGGAGATCCCATGGGCAGAGGAGCCAGTTGGGCTTCAGTCCTCAGGATTGCAGAGACTCGGACATGACTGAGAAACAGCACAGCTCCAGAAGGGACCATGGGCAATGTTCATTTTTAAGATGAGGTAATGGAGGCCCAGAGAGGGGACGTGACTCCTCAGAGACCCAAGCTGGGTAGCAGCAGGTCCAGCTTCAGAAGTCCCATCCCCTGACCCTAGGCAGGGGTCATCCTCAGCCACTATCTGAGCCGTGTGGAGTTTGGGGTCAGACCCACTACTAGAAGGCCCAGGAGTGCCTTGCTCTCACCTGTCTGTGCTTAGAGACAGCCCCTTTGCAGAGGAGGTGCTGAGCAGCTCTGCAGCCAGGCTCCCCGCAGGACAGAAGTGGAAGAGTCAGGGTTTGGAGATGCAAGGCAGTCAGGCAGCTGGGGTTCAGGATGCTCACTGTGCCTTTCTAAGGCGAGCCAGGATGTCACTTTTACATCAGCAGCTTCTCCAGCCACGTAAAGGAGCGATGGTGACCCTGACCTGAGAAGGCTCCCGCAGATCTCCCCTAGTGCCCAACATACGGTAGGTCCTTAGTGAGTGATGGTGCAGAGAACGGTGACGAGGGAGCAAGGCAAAGGCAGTCGAAGCATTTCCCCATAGTCTGGGCTCCACGTCCGCAAAGTGAGAGGAGGAAGCAGGCCAGCAGTGGTCTGGGGCATGAGTGAGGTGGCCTGAGGGGTGAGGGTGGGCAGCACACTGGAAGGCAGCTTGAGGAGCACCATGAGGCTGCTGCGTCCTGCATTCTCTGGGGGCCAGGGATGTGCTGGGCCCTGATGGTGCTGACTGTCCTTCCATGTCCATTCCGCACACAGCTCCTCCCAGGAGAGACGGGCTTCAGTGTGAAGTCACGTCAGTCACAGAGCTGTGGCACTGCTGATGGACGGCGGTACCATGGGCTGATGGCTGCTGCGTATAAACTGTAAGCGCTAGAGGGGCGGCAGGCTGTGGGGGGAGCAGTCAGATTGGATTTCGGTATTGCATATTTGCCAATAATAAAACTATATTTTTAGAAACCATTTTCATCCAATTCCCCATGGCTGGTCCCCCTTTGTTCTCCTATTTCCTCATGAAATGTAATACAATGATTGGTTAATTTGAATTTTTGAACTTTTATCAAGGATTATTATCAAAAGTTTGCCATTGGAATTAGCAGGACTTTTTAAACAAATGAAATAGAATGACAACATTTTGAGATGAGGCCATTCTGGACAGAGAAGAAAGCTCTCCTGGGAGCTCTTCACTGAGATGAGAAGGACTTGGGCTCCCCTTGTGGCCAACGGCCCTCCCAGCGTAGAGACAGTCTGCACTGTTTGCCCAGGCTGCTCTGCAGCTCGCCATGTGGTGGGGGATCAGCCAGAGTGGGAGCCAGGCAAATCTGGGCTGGTGCCCTGCCTGCTCTTACTACAGTGTGACTCCAGGCCTTTGGCTTCTCTGGGCCAGTTCTCTTTTCTGTTGGGGGGACTGTGTTTCCACCCTGGGTGGTCATGAGAAAACTTGGGAAATCAGAAGCTACAGCTTCAAGCTGCAGGCTGACACAGCGTGGGCATGTGGTATCATGGTGCCCTTTGGTCAAACTGCTGGCTTGCAATTTTATTGAGCACTTGCTGTGTGCTTATCCCTCTGCAAGCCTATCCCCTGCCCTCGGGGAACTTGGATTCTTCCCACCTGTGTGAGGAAGAGGACAAGGAGATGCTGACAAAACCCACCGACAGGAGTGACACCTACTGACCAGGCACTGTTCTCACTGTTAACAGGAATTACTTTGTTTAACCTTCTCCATAATCTTGTCCTCATTTTATAGGCATGGAAGTTGAGCACAGGGAGAGTAAGTGGTTTACCTGAGGCCCCAAGACCAGACTGATTGATAACTGGTGGTGGTGGTGGTGCTGATAATGAGGAGGCTATGCAGGTACAGGAGCAGGAGGCATATGGGAAGTCTCTGTATTTGTGGACAAAATTGCTGTGAGCCAAAAGCTACTCTAAAAAAATAAAAGCTATTAAAAAAAAATGGTCGGGGGTATTGCCAGCCTGAGAGCTTGGTCATAGTATAAGTTGGACACAAAACAGAGGACCTGAGGGTTTAACTCAAGGTTTCTAGGCATCCATGGAAAAGTCCACAGCAAAGAAGGCATGATGGGATTTGTTCTTTAAGCAGATGCTTCTGATCATCATGCAGGGAACAGAGTAGGACCCCATTTGGCTGGGGTTAGGATTCCTGTGTTCCTGTGTGTGGAAGCTTTCCGCCCTCCCATTCCTATATACAGCCCTGCTAAGCAATCTGAACCCTCTGTGGTATCACCGGATAACCCTCCCAGAGGACTTCGTCTCATAACCACTCCTTTCTCTAAATTAATTTTCTACAACCTCACAATTTAGTTTTGGAAAGTCTTGAAAAATATTTTCATCTATTAATTATGTTCTTTATGGGTTTTCTTGGAATGCAATGAGAGAGGAGAATCCTTCTTAAGCTCAGCATCTTGTCCTTTCCTAAAAATTTCCCCTAGATTTAGGAGACCATTTAACAGAAAGAGTAGTATAACAAATTTCTAACCATCAACTTTGAAAAAAGGAACCTAAAAACTGGACAAAATACATGAAACAAGTTTTCAAAGCCTGACTGTGATCTGTGAAGGAGAGTAAGCAAAGGAAGTGAACCCTAAGATGCCTCACTCCCACCTGTAGGGGCTCAGCCACTGCGTAAGTGGAATCCCAGCAGAGCCTGCCTGTCCTTCTTTCTGATTTGTTTTCAGAGCAGGTAGTGGAGAAGAGAGGGGGGCATTTTCCATCCCCCTTCTGATGTCTATGTCAGAAGTTTCTCTGCCCCTTTTCACTTTAATAAAACTCTCCTATACAAAAGCTCTTGGGTGATCAAGGCTGGTCCCGGGTCCCGAAGTTAAATCTTCTTCGGAAATCATGAATTCTGACACTATTCATTGTAAGCTATCCAGGTGAATGGATAAACAAACAGATGTATTTATACAATTGAATACAACTCAAAATATAAAATATGGACTTCTGATATACACAGAAACATGGATGGCTCTCAAAACAATTATGCTGAGTGAAATAAGCCAGAATGAAAAGAATATTTGTGATTTATATTTTGATACAATTTTTAAAAATGTGAACTAATTTATAGCAACAGAAAGTGAATCAGTGGTTGCCTATGAATAGGGAGGGGTTGGGAGTGAGAGGTACGAGGAAACTTGAGGACCATGGATACATTGATGGTTTTAAGGGTATACACAAATGTTAAACTTCTGTTGCCAGTCTTCCTAAACCCATTGGGATTTTTTTGAGTGTGTGTGTGGCTAACTTTATATATTTCCTCTTCTTTCTTTTTCTAAATAATGTGCCTCTTCTGTTAAATTCTGATTAATTTAAGCTTTGTCTATTGATTTGCTCTTATGGGAGGTGACAATTTTAGCTCCTTTGCACTTCTACTCTCTCAGTCACACCCTGCACCATTTTTCTGGTAATAGTGATTGTCCTTTTCTCAATGAATTTTCTATATTTATGGTAGTTTCCCTTTAATCTGTGGTTTCACTTTCCACGGTTTCAGTTATCCAAGGTCAATGGAAGTTCAAAAATATTAAATGGCAGTTTCCAGAAACAAACAATTTGTAGGTTTTAAATTGCATGCCTTCTGTGTAGCATCATGAAATCTTGTGCTGACTTGGTCCTGCCTAGATGTGAAGCGTCCCTTTGCCTGTTTAGCCTCTTAGTAGTGTCTCTGTTACCACATTGACTGTGACTATTGGATATCACAGTGCTGTGTCTAAATCATCTTTATTTTACTTAAAATTGGCTCCAAAACACAAGATATGATGCTGGCAATTGGGATCTGCCAAGAGAAGTCATAAGTGCTTTTTTTCAGTGAAAAGGTGAAAGTTATAGACTTAATGAGGAAAGAAAAAAAATCATATGCTGAGAGGTTGCTAAGATCTATGGTAAGACTAAACCTAGTCATGAAGTTGTAAAGGAGGAAAAATTAATTTATGATAGTTTTGCTCTTGTACCTCAAACTGCAAAAGTTATGTCCACAGTGCATGATAACGGGTTGGTGAAGATGAAAAAGGCATTAAATTTGTACAGTAAGATATTTTGAGAGAGATCCACATTCATATAACTTTTATTACACTATGTTTTTATAGTTGTCTATTTTTATTATTGTTGTTGTTGTTAATCTCTTACTGTGCTGAATTTGTAAATTAAAGTGGAGCAAGTGGTAGAGAACCTGTCTGCCAATGCAGGAGACATAAAGACATGGGTTTGATCCTGGAAAGACACCCCCCACCCCCGCCAGAGGAGGGTGTGGTAACCCACTCCAATATTCTTGCTTGGAGAATCCCTGTGGACAGAGGAGCCTGGCAGCTACAGTCCATAGGGTCGCAAAGAGTCAGACATGACAGAAGTGACTTAGCATGCACAAACTCATAGGCATGTGTGTATAAGAAAAACAGCACATATATCTATATAACTGTATGATTTGGTACTATCCACAGTTTCATGTGTCCACTGGGGGACTTGAAACATATCCCCCACTGATAAGGAGGGACCACTGTGTTTTAATATGCTGATGCAAGTATTAGGAAATCCATAGTATATATATATATACTATGTATATATATATGAAAAGCTATGATTTTTCTTTTCTTACTTTCCCACTGAAACTAATAATTGCCTTATCTTCATTTTTCACTGGCTTGACTTTCTCTGTGCTTCACTTTCTCTGCCTCTCCATGGTTTCTCCATAACGTTTGCCACAGGGTCAGTGAGGCCAGGGTATCTCTAAGTTCCAGTTTGTGTCGTGGCGTCTCCACCTTCTCCTCTCAGGGTTCATTACTCTAGGCCTGCTGCACAGTCATCTTCTGGGGACTTTTCCTGAGATGGAGCCCCTATATCCTGGGCCCCTGATCCCTCTTTCTTGATTTAGTCCCTTGATTGTGCATCTCCTCTAGGAGTTTTATTGGGTTCAAAGAATGTCAGAGGGTCTGGTGATGACAGCCCCACCCTTTCTGCCTCTTCACTACCCTGAGGTGGTCAGTCTGGACTCTCTATAGATTTTGGTCTTCCTTTCCATCACTCTGGAGATGCCCTTCTTCCCAGGTGGATATTTCCTCTTCCTTAGATCTGAAGTCTTCTTGTCTCCTGGCCAGCTCCCTTGTGTAATTTGTGATTTTGTAATACTTGCATTTTGTATTGTATTACAATGCTTGTAATACTTGTGATTGTAATACAATCACAAATTTTAATTTGTGATTTTCTAGTACTTGCATCAGCATATTAAAATACAGTGGTCCTTCCTTAACAGTGGGGGATATGTTTCAAGTTCCCCGGTGGACACATGAAATTGTGGATAGTACCAAATCATATGGTTAATAAGATATATATGCTATGTTTTTCTTATACACACATGCCTATGAGTTTGTGCATGCTAAGTCACTTCTGTCATGTCTGACTCTCTGTGACCCTATGGACTGTAGCCGCCAGGCTCCTCTGTCCACGGGGATTCTCCACGGGGATACTCTTTCAAGTATCTTCTGAGAAAGGAAGTGTAGGGTAAGAGTTTTTAAGATATTACTTCTGTGAAATTATCTTCATTCAACCCTCGAGGATGATTAGTAGGTTTTGCCTGGGTGCAAAACTCTGATTGGAAAAAATAATTTTTCCTCAAGAAGTGTTGTTCTCTTGTTTTCTAGCTTCCTGTGTATTTCTGAGAAGGACAAGGGCATTCTGAGACTTAATCCATTGCATGTGATCTATAGTTTATCCTTTCTGAAATGTGTCGTGCCTGATTTACTCCCTGTGTTCTAAACTTTCACAGTGACAGTAAAGTTCATCCATTTTGCTAGACTATTGCCCCAGACTGCCTCAGTCTGGAGAGGCACGTCTTTCAGTTTGGGAGACTGTCTTGCTTGTTTCATTTTCCTCATCCTGCTTTGTAAGTTCTTTTCTTCAGAAATTCTTATTACCTGGATATGCTTTCCCACCTGGTGGCTCAGGTGGTCAAGAATCTGCCTGCAGTGCAGGAGACCCAGGATTGATCCCTGGGTCAGGATGATCCCCTGGAGAAGGGAATGGCTACCCACTCCAGTATTCTTGCCTGGAGAATTCCATAGACAGAGGAGCCTGGTGGGCTATAGTCCATGGGGTTACAAATAGTCAGACATGACTGAGTGACATAAAAAAAAAAACCAAACACATTAACTTAGGTCAGGTCCCCAAGAAGCAGATGCTGAGATGAGGGTTTATATGCAGGTGACTCATTAAAAAATATTCCAAAGGCAACTGAGGAGAGAGTGGGGAAGAGGAGAGGGAAGGGGAAGCCATCCGGGTGAGATTTTGGGTAAGGTCCCACTCCTGGTCCAGCAGGAAATTCTGGGACCAAGTTGCACTTTAGAACTTTTCCATCCTAAGGCAAGGGAGCTGGCTTTTCACACTCCTGCACCCCATTGCCCCAGGGCCAACCAGGAGATCTTGACCTCTAGCACTTCTACCTCTGACAGCCAAATACTCTAATGCTGGGGGAAGGGAGCACATGTGGGTGGGGCACTTTTAGTGAATATTGATGGACTCACTACATGGTCTCCTGGACAGACTTTCTTTTTTTTAAAGTCTTTTTATTTTTCTGCCTTATTTTCTAGTTCTGCCAACTTTCTCTCCTTGCTGGGAGATGTTCTTGAAATTTTATTCCATTACTTCTATTAAATTAAAATTTTTTACTATCATATTTTTAATTTTCAATGGTTCTTTTGTTTTCTGAATATTCTCTTTTTAGGGTATTCTTTCACATGTCATAGATGCAATATCTTTTCTTGTCTCCCAGGGACTTTAAAAAAATATTTATTTTTTTACTGAAGGATAATTGCTTTACAGAATTTTGTTGTTTTCTGTCAAGCCTCAACATGAATCAGCCATAAGTATACATATATCCCCTCCCTTTTGAAACTCCCTCCCATCTTCCTCCCCATCCTATCCCTCGAGGTTGATACAGAGTCCCTGTTTGAGTTTCCTGAGCCATACAGCAAATTCTCGTTATTTTGCATATGGTAATGTAAGTTTCCATGCTTTCTTTCCATACATCTCACCCTCTCCTCCCCTCTCCCCATATCCATAAATCTATTCTCTATGTCTGTTTCTCCATTGTTGCCCTGTAAATAAGTTCTTCAGTACCATTTTTCTAGATTCCATATATATGTGTTAGAATATGGTATTTATTTTTCTCTTTCTGACTCACTTCAATCTGTATAATAGGCTCTGGGTTCATCCACCACATTAGAACTGATTCAAATGTGTTCCTTTTTATGGCTGAGTAATATTCCATTGTGTATATGTACCAAACTTTAAGTCAAAACATAAGAATAATAAATGTTCTTCTTGAGTCACTGCTGTCAGAGTCCTTTCCCTTGCTGGAAGAGTCCACCTTATCTCCCTAAGATGCCCTCCAACACTGTGCTGATCTCTGGACCTGCTGTGGGGGCAGCTCAGATTCTAATCTGGTCTTACTCCTGTGTGTTCTTGCCTCCAATGTGCACAGCTGTCAAAACTAGTGCATTTTTTTTTTTTTTTTTTTGGTGGGAGCTCTCCATGACCTTTTATATTTTCCATAGACACAGAGTCTGCCTAGTTGATCATGTGGATTTAATCTGCAGTTTGTACAGCTGGTGGGAAGGTTTTGGGTCTTCTTCCTTAAACACACTGCCCCTGGGTTCCAATTGTGGTTTTATTTCCACCTCTGCATGTGGGTCGTCCCATGGTGTTTGCTCCTGCCGCTTCCCTGGAGGACTTGGGTTTGCCCTTGTGAGGGCCAGGCGTGGAGGTGGTTCAGCTGCTTGGGTCACAGGGGTTCTGGCAGCACCAGGTACTCAAGGGGGTTGGTGGCTAGGGCAGCAGGTAATATAGTGCCCTAGAAGGACGTTCCAGTGTTCTTGCCTGGAGAAACCCCCACCCTGACAGAGAAGCCTGGCAGGCCACAGTCTACAGGGTCATGAAGAGTCAGACATGACTGAAGCAACCCTGCAAGCGTAGATGCAACTTTTTTTCCCCGTGGCAGCTCTGCTCCAATGAGAGTTGAGTGTGAAGGTGGCTCAGCTGCTTGGCTTGTGGGGACCCTGGTGGTACCAAGTGTGCAGAGACACAGACTGCCTCCACTGCAGGAGTTATGGCCCTATCAGAATCTTTTTTGGAGCCTCTTGTAGCTGGCGACCAGAAGGTCTCTTTGACCAGTCTTTCTCTGTAGCTCCACTCATTCAGGCACTTAGAGGGCTCTCTTGCCTGGGGTCCTTCTCTGTTGTTTGGTGTGTCAGGCACATAGAGGGGTCCCCCCGGGTGGGATCCTACTCTTTAAGTGCATCAAGTGTTTGATGGTCCTGGGCCAGCCTCTCTATCGTTCAGCTGCAGAAGCTGGCATGTGGGGAGAGAGAGGCTATGGTGATGGCGCCACCCCTACTCATGACTCAGCAGTATCCCCTTGCTTCCATGGCTGCCTGGCTTTCCTCCACAGGCATGTCCCACCACAATCTCCTCCCTAACATCCCCTCGATCTGTCTCTCCACAGTCAACAGCAGCCCTCACCCTGGGATTGCTCCAAAATCCCTAAACTCCAGCTCCCAGCCACTGCACCTTCCAGGGGACCGATGTTCCTGCCTGGGTAATGTATGGCTGGGGCAAGGACTGTCTGATTCTCATTCCATTTAGGCTGCCACAGGTCAGCTGTTTCACTGTCAGCCTTAATTGTTTCTCCTCTGACTCAGACAATTGCCCCGATGTGGGGATTGGACCCCTGTTTCAGTTCCCCCACCCGCCGAGGGCAGGTCCAGTCCTACTAACACTCCTGTTTCCCCCCTAGTTCCTTCATCCTCCTGAGTTTTGCATGGTTCCATATATTCTTTTCCGCTGGCTGGGTACTCCTGTCCACTCTCAGCTGGTGTTCTGCATGCATTTCTGTGTCTGAAGGTCTATTCCTGATGTATCCGTGGAGAGAAATGTGCTCCACGTCCACCTACACCTCTGCCATCTTGTTCTCCCCCAGAGACTATTAATGATAGTCTTTTACAGGAATTTCTCTTCATGTGTGTGTTTCCTCCACATTCTCATTGTCTCTCTCTCTGTCATGACTGGCTTTCCTCAGGCAGCAACTGCTCTTTGGCCTCAGACCTGGGGCTAAAATGCTGCTTAGGAGCTGTGAGCTATCTGTTGTGGGGGTGGGGGGCGGCGGGGGGGCTCATGAGGGAGACTTCAGTGTCTTTTTCTTTCTGTCTTTCATTTCAGACTAGTAGTTCTCCTCAGAATTTGAATACCCTTTTCATCTCCTGCTGGAGGGTAAACTCCTGCCTGCAGGGTTCTGGATCCAGGAAGAGGAGACTGTATGCGGTGGGTTAAATCCTGGTGTTTGGAATGGTGCTCATGGCCCCACTGTGCTGGTCCTGGCCTAGGAACAAACCTCCGGGCTTCCTCTGGGAGGGAGGACATGTCCCTCCCCCTGTGGGTGAGGGAGGGTGGCCTCTCCAGCAAGATGGATTGAGAAAGAGGGGACCGAGGGGGCCCAGCTGCTCCTCAAACAGTTGTGGACCTGTCCTCTTTATTTCAGCCCTGTTGTGTCGCTCCTAATTCTGGAAGTTCTTGGGGCTGCCAGTTCCTGTTGAGAATTTCACAATGTGATTGGGGTTGATTCTTTACTTTCCCTGTTGCTGGTTTAGGAATTGCCTTCTTCCAATTTGTCTTTCACTTTTAAAATTGTGCTGGTGTTGCATCTTCCCCTTTATCTTTATGGATGTATGTCTTTTGAAAGATTTCTTCACTTAAAAAAAAATTGGAGCGGGTTCAGGAGAAGGTAAGATTAGGTGTGCACGCTCAGTTAGGCATCTGGAGTGAGAAGTCTCTCTGTCTGTCCTTCAGAGGCCCCCCAACACCTCGGAGAGCACATGGGGCATGTGCATGTGTCTCTAGAGGGGCACACTCAAGGCAACCACCCACCTCTGTAGGCCAAGCAGGTCCAGCTGCAGCCTGGGCCTCCAGGAAAGGGTACCCAGGGCCTTGGACTGCGTGCCATGCTGCACGGTGCCTTTCTAATGGTGTCTGTCCTCTTCTAGCCAAGGGGGGGTGAAGTGGGGTAGCAGAATGATCCAACGAGTAGGAATGGGTCACAGACTCCTGGGGAGGGGCTCTGGAAGGTCAAATGTGACCCAGTGCCTGCATTTGCAGACCACAAGCCCACGTACTTCTCAATCAAGGCTGACTTGTCCTCGTGTGTGTGTTCAGTCCTGTCTGACTTTGCAATCCCATGGACTTTAGCCCACTGAGTTCTTTTGTCTATGGAATTCTCCAGGCAGAATACTGGAGTGGATTGCCATGCCCCTCTCCAGGGGATTTTCCTGAGCCCTGCAGATTCTTTACTGTCTGAGCCACCAGAGATTTCTCACTTATTTCTCATGGTAACTTTATGAGGTGGTTATAGGTACTTCTCTTGAAGATGAGGAACTTAAGGCCCAGATAAGTGGGCCAAGGTGCGTCTAATGGTACAGAGCTAGGAGGTGAGGGTGCTGTCATCCTAACTCCACACCCAGAGTCTTTGAAGCATCCTGGAAATAACGTGGAGGCAGAGGCTGCACAAAAGCAGTGCGGGCGGGTGTTTATGTTGGAATTAATAGACGGTTGAGGTATCCACATGATTTTAAGCAATTTACCCGATTCTCCCTAGTTCATCCCTGTGAAAAAAGCTAATGAGAAAGTGTTAGTCACTCAGTTATGTCTGACTCTTTGAGAACCCATGGACTGTAACTTGCCAGGGTCTTCTGACCATGGAATTTTCCAGGCAAGAATACTGGAGAGGGTTGCCATTCCCTTCTCCATGGGATCTTCCTGACCCAGGGATCAAACCTGGGTCTCCTGCATTGTAGGCAGATTCTTTGCCATCTGAGCCACCAGGGAAGCCCTATTCTCTGGCCAAAGAAACATTCAGAGAGGGAAGTTTTTCTGAAAAGAAACAGAGATTGCTGGGGCTCATTAAAAACAAGTCATGGCTTAACGACATTCAGGTTCATTGGGCAGATATACTAAGCCATAAGACCCAGTGCTCCTAAATAAAGGGCATTGTGAATTCTATAAAACATTTGGCAAAGTTTGTAATTATGTTACTGTGGACAAAATGGGAATATGGGCCTGAAGAAGAGTGACTGCAATTAGACGGGCAGAAAGTGGGCTGAGCTCCGTGCCCTCAGCTGAGTGATGACCCTCGCTTGGTTCAGATACGTTTTCTATACTATGGCTGCAGGCTCTGTGGCTGTGACAGTTCATTTTAATCAATGACCTAAATCATTGGTCACTGGCAGGCTCACTTATACGGTGCAGAAGGAAAAGAACTGGGGGAGGAGAGCTGCTGTGTTGAATGAGAGGTTCCAAGGAGTACTGGGATGGTGACATAGCAGGAAGGTGGGTCTCAAAGGCACAGGTGTAGGCCTTCTGTGCCCACGGGGAAGACAAACCGCGGTTTGTCATGGGGCTTGGATGCGGGGATTGGGATGCGAAATTGAAGCTTTCCCAGAAGGTTCATGATATTTTATAATCAGTCCTGCTACCTAGACTACCAACACCCTCTTCAGGGTCTCAGAGGTGTTAATTCAGAGAGCTCCTGCTGGCCCTTCACACTCACCGCCACCTACCTTCCTACCAGTCTGTTCAAGCATGCTCCATCTACCATCTACTGTCACTCACCAACTGTCTCACTCATCGCCTGTCAGTCATTTAACTATCTATCTGCCCAACCTTCATTCACCCATCCATCCACATACCACCCCCCCATCCATCAGTCCATCCCACCGACCCACTCATCCACACATCTTCCCACCAACCAACCTACCCACCTGTTCATCTACCCATTCTCCTAGATACAGCACCCAGCATATATCTGCTCTATCTTAGGCACCAGGTGCTGGAGGGCTATAAGATAAATTAATGTGCTTCTATTGTTAAAGAACTCATAGCCTGCTTATGGGTGGGCACGTTTGAGTGTCCCACAGGACAGAGAGTCAGAGAAGGTATTATAAAGTATGGAAGCAAGATCAGGCTGAGGCTAGGGTCAGTTTAGGAGCTCCGGAGGCCCCAGACATCATTATTGCCTGAAAAATGGAATTCTCTTATTTCCCAGGCCTGGTGTTCCTCAGATCATCCTCTTTCTACCATGCTTGCTTCCCCTCAACCCACCCTTTCCTTTTCTAGAATTATGAGAGCTGGCGAAGCCAAGGGTCAGGGGAGAATATGAATTTCCTGCTTGTAAATCATTCCAGGAGCACAGACTATTCTCTGCAGTTTCACCCCGACTGCTAACCATTTATTTGTATAATACATTTATTTATTGCTGCTTGACTGTTTTGCATTGAGATATATGTGCAGACTTAAAGTGCCAATGATTTGCTTGCAAACATCAAAGGTAGGACAAGAAAATGAAATTGGGCATATTAGATTATTCGGTATTGAATTCACTGTCTGGAGCCTACCAGTTTTCTCCATCTCCTGCCTTTTGTACAAATCAATATATATGACTTTTGCTGGAAATATTATTTAGTATCAAAATCTGTAGGCAAAACGAAGCCTTGGTGATTGTTCTCGTACCAGCAGGCAGTGGAACACGGAGCAGAGTCACTGCTGGGCTGGTGTTGGAGTGTCTGCGCTGAACAGACTGCCCTCCTTTCCTCATGCACACAGGCAAACGCACACACACACGTGTACATACATGCACACACCTACATGATGAACCAAAGTCACCGTATTGCAATTGGGGGGATTAAAAGAATGACAGCTAAGGAAAATTAGGCTTGTCTGTAAAACCTGCCCGGGCTTGGGGAAATCACAGGAGGGTCTCCGGGTTCTTTATTAGGAGGGCTGCTCCGGGGTGATGACGCCCCGTCTTGGGTGCATGAGGATTGAAGATGCACATGTTCAGCTGTTAAGCTCACCTTTCCCTCACTTGCTCTTCCCTTCCATTCCCTGTGGAGGCAAACCCCGCAATGTGTGTGGGAGGCTGGCCACTATCCAGGCAACAGTGAAGACGGTCCCCCTGCAGCACGTGTGGCCAGGGCTCCTCTTTCCTCTCTGGGGCCCCTGCACCCGTTCCTAGAAGTCTTCGTGCTTTCCTCCCAGTTCAGCCCTCAGTTTCCTTGTCATTTGTTTAGTCGCTAAGTGGTGTCCAATTCTTTGTGACCTTATGGACTGTAGCCTGCCAGACTTCTCTGTCCAGGGCATTTTCCAGGAAGAATACTGGAGTGGGTTGCCCTGCCCCCCTCCATGGGCTCTTCCAGATCCAGGGATGGAACCTGGGTCTCTCCTGTCTCCTGCTTCGGCGGGGTTCTTTAGCACTAGAGCCCCTGGGAAGCCCACTGGAACAGTGACATACAGGCAAAGATGACAATGTTTAGTCAGCTTTGTTTCCACCTGGCTTGTAGCTCTGTGCAAGGCCCTGTGTGGGTCTCAGTGTCCCCATCTGTCAAGCAGGTAATTCTGGGCCTGCTTAGGTCATCAGGTGTTATAAGAAACACATGAAGGAAAGAATGTGAAAACAGTCTGCTAAATTAAGCTATACTCTAGAGCAGTGATCAAATGCGGACCTGGCGGGGTGGAGTGAGAGTGGGTGGCTGGCCGCCACCCCATTCATCAGCTGTGTGTCTCTGGCAAGTTGTCTGGGATCTCTGGTCTTGGGATTCCTCCTCTGTAACACCTGCGTCAGAGGGTTGTCCTGGTGAGTGGTAGGGGCCGCTACAGTTCACGGTGACTAAGTAGGTGTGTGCTTACCTTGGGGCCTGCTGCATTCTGAGCCATCAATGGCTGTAGGGATCACTACACACTTTTAAAATGATATTAAAGCATGGGGAAGTTAGATGATTGAGAAAGTGTGATTATTTTATGAATCAGGAAAAATTCTGAAAATGCTTGGATCTTTTCTGGGGATCCCAGAAAAGGGAAAAGAGTTTGTTCTTCCATGTGGCGCATCCTGTCCTCCTTTGGGGCAAGGTGAACAAACATTTGCAAATATTATTAGGTCATACTTGGAGGGAGAGATTTGGAACCAGCCACCTGGAACCTGGGGCCCTGGGGGCTGCAGGCCTTTCCTGTGCTCCCCTTTCCGTGCTCTGGTTCCTGTGACTCCAGAGTCGGCTTTGCTCTGAGCAGGCATGTGGTCATGCAGAATGCCTCCATCCCATTCCTCCCACTCCTCCTGTGAGTGCTCCCACCCCCACTCCAACCAGGGCTGTGACCAGGCCTCCATCTCTCCCCCCCCCACCCCCACCAGCCCATCC
>SJYQ01007049.1:0-102698 GCA_006410935.1 Redunca redunca
ACTGATCTGATACCAGATCACCCTCAGTACCACAAAGAACAGACCAGCCATGGCAAACCCAAATGTGACAAGCAGGCCAGCTGCCTGTGAGCTGGCAGAGAGGCCAGGCCCAGTGAGCCCCCTTCAGCGGGCAGCCCCCAGCAGGCCTTCCCCAGGGGACAGAGGAGGCGGGAAACACCCAGCACCTCTGAGGATGAACTCGCCTTTGGACACCTGAGCCCATGCTTCATGTGAAGGAGGCCTGGCCGTGCAGACAGACGGCAACAGACACACAGCAAGCAGCAAGATGATGATGCAGACTGCACTCTTCACGTGAACCCCCAGAGCAGCTGTACATGGCAGGAATCATTCCCATTTCATGGACAGAGACACTAAGCCTTAAGGAGTACAGCTGCCTTCCTTAAGCAAGAAAGAGCTTGAACCCAGGTTCACGTGAAGCCAGAGCCCTCATCCTGCCCTTTGTTGTTCTGTCTCCAGACTCTCCCATCTTCTTAAAAGACAGCATGTTGTCAACAACCTCCCATTCTGGCTACAGGGGAACAAGCCTAGCTACACCTGAACAGTAGGGACCAACAGTTTGCCAACAGGATCTTAAGATTCCTCTGTTAGGATACAAACTACTACAGCATATGCAAGACAGACGACAAAGGCCTCCTGTAGAGCACAGAGATCTGTACTCAGTATCTTGTGATAAACCAACATGGGGAAGAGGAGGAAATATATATATATATGTAACTGAATCACTACTGTACAGCAGAAACTAAGACAACATTGTAAATCAACTATACTTCAATTTAAAAAAGAGATTCTTCTCTTAGGACAGACTCTCGGATGTCTTTGGGCAATGCTGAGCCATTTACAAATGGAGACGCTTCACTCGGCTTCTAAACAAAACTAAAGAGCTCACGTTTTTAAAATGAAAAGATATTTGGAAATTGGCTTTAAACACCAGGAAATACTGATGAGAAAGGGGAAGAGGCAGGGAGGAAGGGACCTGAGGCAGGGAGAAAGAGCCCTGGCGAGGGTCAGTGCTGTGAAACATCCTTGACCTTGACACACTTCCTTAGGCCCAGGAAAACAGGACACAATGAAACACAGGACGCAACAAGCCACTCTCAGAGTCGCCCAGCCATGTTTCCAGATGCCTTCTCTTTCCTTCCTCTTCACAAAAGCCACAAGATCAGTCAATGAACTTCGTACTTGGACTTCACCTTCTTCCAGCTCAAGAAATGCTCACAGCCTCAACCTGGGGCTTTACCCGAGAAACAACCCACTCCAGTACCAAACAGAAAAAACACACAATTACTACCTTTTTAAATCCCCAACAAACTTTTTTTTTCGATTTTCTTGTTTTAATTACATGCTTGAACACAGACTCTATATATCCTTCTTTATTTAAAATTATTTTAAAATAGTGGCTTAAAATTACTTCCAAAAATTCTCTAAAACCAGTATGAAGAATACTAAGTCAATAATTATTTCTTGAGATCAGTCAGTGCTTCTCAGATACGCAGCAGGAAGCCTCTCTCAAACAAAACACAGGCCGCTTAAAGTGGAAGGAACTTCTGACTCTCAGATATACCCTCTTTCTATCCTAAAAGAAAACACTGCCTTTGTGACAACACAAACCTCTTCGCTTAACCGAAAACAACATCTTTCCCACATCCCAGGGTCAGGGCCGCCTACCGTTTGCAAACACACCGCAGCTGAATGGCACGAGGTGGGCAGGAAGGACTTACAGCTGAAGATGCCCGGAGGCGGGTGCTCCGTCACCAGGAGGCAGTTTTCTTCGTCACTGTTGTCCCCACAGTCGTTCTGCTGGTTACAGACCAGGGAACCCAGATACAAGCACTGCCCGCTGGTGCAGGTGAATTTGCACTCTGAAAAAGCACAACACAAAGCATGGAGTTGTCAATGCCAGCCTGAGTCTCCTCAGCTGCCATTTCTCCTCCCCCGTCTGTATGCTGTGATGGTCTGGGAACCCATCTAACTAGAGAACCCAGGGAACTGAGCTCAGACAGGGCCCAGGAGCACTCAGGCCTGCCGGACCGAACTCACCCCCTACCTCTGACCCACAAAATAATAGCACAGGTGCTTTCTTTACACAACATGCCCAGCAAGAGTCACAGTTATGGAGCTCTTTGCTTGGAAAAAAATCCTTGTCAGTCTTCACTGCCACCAAGGAAGGAGGAGCCAGTGCAACAGCAGTGAAAAATGTGTTCTGAACAGTCCAAGGTACTCTGCCTCAGACTTCCAGTCCAAGTATCTTCAGAGCAGCCTGAAAAAATTACCCAACTGTTATCAGAACACCATCAGGTATTTTAAAAGTCCTTCAGAACTGGAACTGGCAAATAGCACTATTTCTCTTCTACATTCAAAAGCACTGGATGAAAGAATGTATGAATGCTTTTCTGTGTTTTCCTGTGTACAGAATGTGCAGAAGTGTTCTCATTAGCTTCTTAGAACAATAACAGAAGCACCCATGGAAGCAGGTAAGAATGCCTTAACATTCTCTGCAAACAAAAGGCACATCAGTACACGCAAGGTATCAAATACATGGGAAACGGTCTGAAAGGATGATCGCCAAAACGCAAACAGTGACACTTCTGGGTGCTGGGATCATTGGTAATCTGTAGTTCCTTCTGACTTTTACATACCATTTTATAATCAGGAAAATATAAAGCCTATTTTAAAGTGAGAAAAATCTCTGAAACCCAATGTTCATAGAATTCTAAACCCACCATAATGAAGTACCTATAACATCATACAAACAGAAGTCCAGACACAGTTGCAGCCTCACCATCCCAGTCACACTGTGTGGCTCGGAGCTCACGGGGGCACCCCCAGGAAGAGCACAGTAAAAGCACAGACGCCAGCTGGCAGTGCCTGCCTGAGGACCCGCTGCAGAGCACTGGGGTGGAGGAGGACGCAGATCCCGCAGGGCCACGGCCCGCAGTGTGGGAGCAATGTTGAGAGCTGGACGGCGTGCTGATGACCAGGCTGGTACTGTATCTACAGGCTTTCATAAGTAAGTGTTAGTCACTCAGGCGTGCCCAACTCTTTGCGACCTCACGGACTGCAGCCCACCAGGCTCCTCTGTCCGTGAGGTTTTCCAGGCAAGGATACTGGAGTGGGTTGCCTTTTCCTTCTCCAGGGGATCTTCCTGACCCAGGATCTAGGGCCTCTAAGAAGGATCTAACTGCACAGCCCTGAGCATTTAACACACATCCATCAGGACTGACCCTGCACACTCCACTCACAGCAGCTCCACGGGGGAGCAACAAGAGTTCTGAACCGCCACTGACATGTGTGCACGTCCCTGAGGACCACACCCAACCCGCAGGACCCACTGGATGGCTGCACAGGCATTCACGGCACAAACCTGGGCCCCAGCGGGGGAAACGGGGGTGAAGGTGCAGCGGTGACCCTCAGGTATTGTGACCACTGAGCCTCAGGACTCCTGCCCTCAAGCCACTCTTTCACTCATTCATTCAAGAGTCCTCACTACTCTGGCAAGGAGCATGGCCACAGGCGCCAAGGATGGAACAGACAGTCCGTCTAAGAGTTTCTCCTTCAGCTCTTAAACTAAACACTGTGTTTTCCTCAGGCAAGAACAAGACTCTTAGCCTCTCAACTGCTTCCTGGTCAACGTGGTGTTGGGATAAAAGCAGTGACTCTGCACCCTCTTCTGATAGCCTAGGGCCCAGAGGATATGGGGTTTGGGGTCAGTGAGTGTCCCCACAGGATTGCTAAGTCTGTGCGCAGGTAGATTCCCTTGAGATTCCTCTGCAAGACAGCATCCTCTGCCTAAAAAATCTGAAAGCTACCTATTGCCTTACATTCTAAAAGTCCTTCAAGTTCTTAGAAACAATTCAACAGAGTTTTAAAAAAGAAATGTTAAAGAATGACACTCTACTTGAGCCCTTTGGTACTTCCAGTGCTCACTCTTCATTATTCTAATGATTATCCTAATGACAGGTGCTGAACTCTGGACAGGGATCACACTAATCACCAGTGGACACAGTGATCAACACACTGACTGGACACACTGATCATTCTGGACACACTGATCATCAACACCACCCCCATGGGATCCTTTGCAGCAGCATCACAAACATGCTGTAACCTCCGAGTCTTTAAAATACAATGCTCTGGGCCGCACTCGCATGTTTCCACTCCCAGGGCTCAGGCCTGTTTCTTCCCAGCAAATCTGGTCAGGCTTTGGCCCCATCACTGCACTCCAGGCCATGGACGCCCTCCATGTCAACTCCAGGGCAGCACCTAGGCCGTGTCTCGTCCACAGGTCACAGAGTCAGATGCGACACAGTGACTGAACAAGACTGCATGTATGTTTCTGATAAACGTGGAAGTGGGGCAGCCACAGAAGCACACTCAGATCGCCTCCATGGCAAGCAGGTGCTATCCAGCAGTGATGCACAGTAGCACGTGCATCTGAAACAAGTCCGGGTGCTGTCCACAGAGCTCTCTCCCAAACACTCTTCAGAGGAAAAACTGAAGGAAAACGCCCAGAGAAAAGTCTTAAAATCCGCAGCACCATGTGCTTTATTATCCTTTGTAGTACATCAGACCACATTAAACTTATGGGCCACAAGCAAGAGAAGAGGCCAACAGTCCTGGCCTAAAGCTGCCATTAACAAACAGTCATTTTCTTTTATGGCTGAATCAGTGTCTGGGCTCCAGAGGTCAAGGACTCAAATCCACCTTCAATCATCACGCACTGATCTGAGCACTGTCATGATCATAACTCACCTCATGGACTGTCCGCCAGGAGTACACGTGCTTCACCCTGTGAGCCACCCTGCATGTCCCCTACCAGTGCACCAGGGGACCACACACTGAGGTCCCACAGTGAGCAGGGGTGGGTCTGAGCTCTGAGGAGAGTTAGGGTTTCGCTCTGCCCTGGCCCATTCCAGGCTCCCAGTCAAGGGCAGGCAGGAAGGCCGAATACGCTGGGACTCCAGAGGGGGCGGGTCCAGCACTACCGAGAGCAGGCTCCCTGGCGTGGCTGGGACGGACAACAGACTAGTCCCTCAACATCCTGTCCTGTCTGGGTCCTACAGATGTCAGAGCCTCCGTCGTCTCCGAGACAAAATGCCTCGCTGGCATTGGTCACATCACTCATGTCACCACTTAATCAAGATGGTTTACAGGCCACCATCATCTCAGAAAGCCATAAGACCTCAGCACCACTTCCCAGTCAAGACACCTGATCCTCATCAGCTGGGGTCTCGAGGTCACCTGAGGGCTGGGGACTCAACAGGTGTCAGCAGTCAGGTGGGTGGTCTGAGTCCCAGTCACACCACAGGATGAAACGTGCTGCACAACCAGACACAACTTTACCAGCTGCCATAAAGAAACAGAAAATTGGTGTCTTGAAAGCTATATAAGGATCATCACAAAACTTCACTCCGTCCAGGGGAAAGGATTAATAAGGGAGGAGCCGTCTCTCACGCTAAGCAAACCGTCCACTGCAGAGGCCAGAGGTGTCAGCAGTACAGGGTCCTGGAGCACAGGGTCCTCACACTCACCCTACCAGGTGGGCCAAGGCTGACAGGTCCCTAGTGAGACACCCATACACCTGCATACCGACACCCTCTCACTCGACATAACCTCCATGCCTGTGGTACTGACGTATGAGGTGGAGAACAAGACTTGTGGCTGAGATTGAGTTATCATGCCAGCGCTGTCTTCAGAGAAGTGGTGATACCCTCTTGTGAGCTCACAGCCTCCATTCTCAGATCACACATTCTCACCAAGGCTACCGGTCTGGTCACAAACTCCAGCTCTGCCGTCAACCAGCTGCGCTGCACAGTCTCCTTCAGGCTCAGTCTTTTCACATATAAAATGCCTTCTGTGAAGACTCAACAGATGCCGTACATGCAGTGCTCAATACAGTGTCTGACTCATGGCACATGTACAACCAAACAGAAGCTAACAACATATCTGATATTATAATCATTATCAGCACCTCAAAAAAACAGACGACTGGGGATCATGGAAGTAACTTCTGGATTTGACCAGAGCAGATGTGAACTTTATAACTTTTCCAAAGCTAAATAGGTAACAGGTAACCATCACAAAAAAACAGACTGGGAGCCACAGTTATAATGTCCACATGATCTCCGCAGGGGCCCCTCTGTGTCAGGGCTGGCACGTCTGTCCCTCATGAATGAGGCTGCCATGTCACAGCTACTTTTATAGCAAACAAAAGTATGTCTTCACCAGGTTTCTCTCAAAACTATATTTTTCTTTCATTACTTTTATAACCCAAATATTAATGATTTCCATTCTTTGCATGCATTTCTAAAATATTACAATTAAAATGCACATTAAAATAGTTCCTAAATTTGTATGCATGCAGGCTCAGTCGCTACAGTCAAGTCCAACTCTTTGCAACCCAGGAGACTGTAGCCCGCCAGGCTCCTCTGTCCATGGGATTCCCAGGCAAGAATACTAGAGTGGGTTGTCATGCCCTTCTCCAGGCCTGAATTTGTATAATTACTTTTAAAAAATCTAAATGCAAATTTAAAATAACAACTAAACATAGTTTGGGGGAAGAAAGTTTTATAGAGCAATAGTTCTGTGGACCATGCTCTGACAGCTGACTCACACTGTGAACATCTCCACACCTGGCACAGTGGACACTCGAGGTGAGCAGTCCAGAGAGGGTTCCAAGGCTGAGCCCAGATCCCAGGTCACAGGTCACTGCACCCCATGCCCTCAGACCTCTAGACACAGCATTAGGAGCACAGCAAATGGCACGGATGTAAAGTGACAGCAAAGCTGCTTGAGACACAGCATGCACCTCTGACAAGAAGGGTCAAGTTCACAGTGCAAAATCACACATCTGAAACGTTCAAGAAAGGATTCCAGTTTCCAATGCGTGTCTTGGCCCTACAGCATACTGATCAAGAAATAACAAAATTTGAAATCTCTGGCTTTTTAGTAAAATATACTTAAAAGAGGAAGTAAAAGTCATTTCCCAGGCCACACTAACCATGGGGGTGGGGGCTGGGACCATGACATTGAGATTTATCATAAGAAATATATATTTGGTCTCAGTCACAGTTTCCAACTCAGGGCTCCTAAAACCTTCAGAATTTCCTAAACGGTAAGAGCCATGAAGGTGTCTTTTGTTATTCATGCCAAGGCCCTGGTTAATGAGGTGACTTTGGAAAGCCCCTAAGGATAGGACTGATTGCCAGGGGAACTGCCCACGGGATCAGAAGGCTGGCACTTTCAGCCCCCACCCTCAGGCCTTTGTTGGAGAAGCGCTGGAGACTGAGCCCGTCCCAATGGCCAGTGAGCTCACCACTCCTGCCGGGATGATGAGACTTCCATAACACCCCAGAGTACAGACTCAGAGGGCTTCCAGGATGGTGATCATGGGAGGTCTGGGGAAGGTGGTGCCTGAGAGGATGTCAGGCTCCACACCCTTTCCTTACACCATTGTGCCCTGGCCTCTCTTGACCAGTAACATTATTACTCAACTGCTTTCCTGAGTTCTGTGAGCCACTCCAGCAAGTCTACCAAATCTCAGGAGGGACCACAAGAACCTCCAATTGATCAGCCGGTTGGTCAGAAGCACAGGTGACCACCTGGACTTGGGACTCGTGTGTGAAGAGGGCAGTGCCTCGGGGTCTGGGCCACTTCAGGCAGAAAGGGTCAAACCGACAAAGCTGCAGGACATCAAGCTGTGTCGCAATTGCCTGGTGCAGGAAACACCCACATGGCTGGTGGCCAGCACTGTGAGTGCTGTGTGTAGACACAGAAAACAGAAGAGTTTTTTGCTTTACCAACAAAAACCCTGGCACATAGCCTGCACATGGCCCTGAAGCTGGCCAATCTCTTTCACCAAGATGGTCCCTGTCCTCCTCCCAGGCCCTGCCACTCTCCCTTCATCCTGGGACCTATACGCAACATGAAAAACCCATCTCAAGGCCACAGACTTCCCATGCCTTTCTTGTAGAGATGAAACCTATGAGGACCAGTCTGAAGTCTATTGTTTACACTCCAGATCCTACAAAGACACAACCATGAGGTTTCTACAAAGACACCCTCCAACCAAAGACAACTACAGAACGTTGGGACCCAGTGGTACAGAGTCGTCAAATCACACAGGTGACGATTATATTAATTCCTGACTTCACATAGAAACTGAGGCCCAGAGAAGTTAGGTAACTTACCCAAGATCACACAACTAAGTAAGGAAAGAAATAGTAACATACCCCCTCATCAACCTCTGGTATCAAAGCAAATGGCCAGGGGTTTAGTATATGTTCTCAGATGCACTCTTTTAATATTATAAAGCAGTAAAATTAAACTATACTGGACACATACAAATAATTATTCCTTTTTATCACAAAGGAACAGTTATTTTGGGTTCATTATCTTGATATTTTCGTTTTTACTTAAAAAAAGAAAAATTGTAAGATATGGATAAGTAAATCCAAGAAAGGAAACCTCATTACGTATTGCTATCACTCAGAGGTAGCCACTAGTAACATTTTGGTGCACATCCACCTATACTGTCTTTGTTCTTTGAGTATAAAAATAAAAGGATCGGCTTCTTCCTATTGCTTTATGACCTACTTTTTTCACTTAAAAATATAAGCATTTCTCCAGAACGTGAAACACTAAAAATTCTTTTGTAGTAGCCACAGGGAATTTCATCACAATGATATATCATAGTTACTTAACCATGTGTTATTCTGGGACTGGTTCACTCTATTTATTTATTTATTTATTTTTGCCATGCCACAAGGCTTGTGAGAGATTATTTCTCCAACCAGTGATTGAACCCAGGCCCTTGGCAGTGACAGCATGGAGTCCTAACCACTGGAACTACCAGAGACTTCCTCATTATATTTTAATATCGCTATATTTCTAAATTTCAATTCTGCCACCAGGGTCAGCAATTCCCTTTAGTCTCCTGTCATCTGCAAATCTGATAAGCATGTTTTTTAAATCACTTTTCCCCAAGTGCTTGACAAGAAAGCCTGGAGACACAGCCATTAGAGTCCCTCATTCATTCATTGACATGCTTTGGGATCACCAAATAGAAACTCAAGTTATTCAACAGTCTTCCAGTCATGACAAATATTCAGTGTTTCCTTCATTCACTATATATATTAAATGTATTATAAGCAGCACTAACAAAGGGGCTATAAAAATGTCTGCAAAGAGTTAGGAATACTTACATAAATGAGAACTTTTATGACTCCTGTTCACAAAAAAGTACCTAAATTTGGCATTCCAAAAATTGAGTTTTTCACTTAAAAATCAAAAAGACTTTAAAATATTTCATAAATTTCTTTTTAATTAGGAAAAAAAAAATCCCTGCAATGCCAGAAACTGGGAAACACATTGAGACGGTTAAAATCGTTTAAGTCACTAGAGATAAAAATCTTTTAATTCAAGATTTAGGATTTAGCTACTGGGCAACTTCCACTGCCAAGCCATGAGCTTCTGGAAACAGATGTTCATATGAAAGCATGAATTCATGCCACAGCAGCAAGTCCTGGAACCAGAGCAGTAGCTTGTTGGTTCTGACCTTGCCTGCCTGGAGTGGCCTGGACCCATGACACTGCCCCTTCAGACACAAGTCCCAAGTCCAGGTGGTCACCTGTGCTTCTGACTACCCAGTGATCAATTGGAGGATGGGTTTCCGGGCCTGGCTTGGCGGCTGAGGAGGGTTCTGGAGAGCTGAGCTCTACATGCTCCTCTGAGGCAGCCACAACACTCGTCTTCCTCAGCCCTGATCATCCAGGGGCCCTCCCCAAGCTGAGCCCCCAGGAGGGGGCTCCTGTGTTTCACATGCTTGGCTGCTCCAGCCGTGGTTCTCCTGTGAGAGCTGCACGTGGCCTTGGTGGCTGTCAAACCAGCAAAGGGAGCAGGGCTGGCCCTGGTGAGTGTCCATGAGCAGGGCAGTCAGCAGGGGCCGAGACTCAAGCTCTCTCCAGGCACCTGACACCCCAACCTGCCTGCTATACACAACCGGGAAACTGACAAACTCGTGGGGCTCTCAGAGTGAGAAACACAGTCACTTTTTGTAATTTTCCCACCATCCCTCCCTTAATAGGAAAAAACCTCTTTTATGTAAAACTGTTTTCCCTGGATTCCATGACGTTCTTCAGCTTCAAGTTCCCCATTTTATAAACAAGGAGTCAAAGGCCCATAAGAATTAGTGGCTTCCTGGGATGTTAAGTGATTCAGACAAAGAACCAAGACCCAACTCGAAAGCCCCTGATCGTGCCCTGGTTCTGTACACCATCCAGACAGAGTGGTTCCCTTCAAGGGATGCAGACCAGACGGGGCAGAGAGGGGCACTTCCACAAGTCCTTACAGGAGCAGGTCAGTGCTCAGTGTCGCCACCCACTACCGCCTGCATGCAGGTGAGGCTCAGAGGGAGAACGTACTCATCGGCCATGACTGTTCCCTCCAAGTCCCCCAGCTCTGGGCAGACAGACCCACTGACATGCACGCAAGGGATGGATTTTTTTCAGGGGCAGTGGCTCATGGGACACTGCGTGCTCTATGACTCAACAAAGCAGAATCATAAAATGTCTGATGCTGTTTCAAATTCCTTGCTACAGAAAAGGATAAAACTCAGAGAAATGCAAATCAAAACCACAATGAGGTACCACTTCACACCAGTCAGAATGGCTGCGATCCAGAAGTCTGCAAGCAATAAATGCTGGAGAGGGTGTGGAGAAAAGGGAACCCTTTTACATTGTTGGTGGAAATGCAAGCTAGTACAGCCACTATGGAGAACAGTGTGGAGATTCCTTAAAAAATTGCAAATAGAACTGCCTTATGACCCAGCAATCCCACTGCTGGGCATACACACCGAGGAAACCAGAATAGAAAGAGACACATGTACCCCAATGTTCACTGCAGCACTGTTTATAATAGCCAGAACGTGGAAACAACCTAGATGTCCATCAGCAGATGAATGGATAAGAAAGCTGTGGTACATATACACAATGGAGTATTACTCAGCCATTAAAAAGAATACATTTGAATCAGTTCTAAGGAGATGGATGGAACTGGAGCCGATTATACAGAGTGAAGCCAGCCAGAAAGAAAAACACCAATACAGTATACTAACACATATATATGGAATTTAGAAAGATGGTGATGATGACCCTGTATGCGAGACAACAAAAGAGACTCAGATCTATAGAGTGAACTTTTGGACTCTGGGGGAGAGGGAGAGGGTGGCATGAGATGGCAGAATGGCATTGAAACATGTATACTATCATATAAGAAACGAATCGCCAGTCTATGTCCGATGCAGGATGCAGGATGCTTGGGGCTGGTGCATGGGGAGGACCCAGAGAGATGTTATGAGGTGGGAGGTGGGAGGGGATTCATGTTTGGGAACGCATGTACACACGTGGTGAATTCATGTCAATGCTTGGCAAAACCAATACAGTATTGTAAAGTAAACTAAAGTTAAAATAAAAATTAAAAAAAAAAAGAAAAGGATAAAACACCATGCTGCTGCTGCTGCTGCTAAGTCGCTTCAGTCGTGTCCGACTCTGTGCGACCCCATAGACGGCAGCCCATCAGGCTCCAAAACACCACAGATTTGCCAAAATCATTCCCCGTGGCAGCCTGAGCCCCCAGACACTGTAGGGCTTCAGCTCCTAAATGCAGACACACATTCAGCTCCTAGAACTGCTCAGTGTCTCGTTACCTACTAAGAGTGAAATAACATGCTCAGTTCAGCATGGAGGATTCTCACCTGTGAAAGCATTCGTGGCCTGAGAGCCAGCTTCCTGCATACTGCTCCCCCGCAGGCCTGGCTCCAGCTCCTCAGCTGTCCTGTCTCCAGGAATGTCCAGGAGGCCTCAGGTCACCTCCATCTCAGCTTGCTTGAGGCCATCTGCTGCTGTCTGGCTTCTGGGAGCATCTGACGCTGACCTGCCTGGCTCCCAGCCTGAGAGCAGGTGATGCCTGACACGGCCCCCAGTCCAGCAGCACACACCCTGGGGGCACTGGTCACGTCAGCTGTCCAGTCAAAGGATGGAGGCCATGGTAGACCCAGGAGCCAGGAAGCTGTCCCATGGACACCAGCCTTCCCACCTCAGAGGGAGGGCCTGGCAGCCAGCATTCTCCAGAGGTCTCAGCTGCTCCAGGCAGGGAGGCTCAGGAAGGTCTGATCTGCAGCTCTCTGTGCTTTGCCTCTCCCCTTGCTGAAATTAAAAAGAAAGAGATCATTTTCCTGATGATCTGTAAAGCCTGAATTCAGACCGCAGAGGCCAAGAAAGAAAACGAAGACACCCCCAGAGCCATGCCTGAAACCACACTGCGGGGATGGTGGGGCAACCTCTCCTGCTGCTGTGAGGGGCCGGATGAGGGTGTCCTGTCCCTGGAACAGGACGCCGCCAGAGGCTCCGAGCAGCTCCAAGAACAGTGACAAAGGTCACATGCATCCAACACAGACACCTAGAGAAGAAACCCATTTCGTCAGCAGGTTCCCGAGGTCTTAGAGGATCTGAGGTCCACACCCACTGCTGTCGGCACACCAGGAGGGACGGGGGCTGAGCTGCTTCAAAAAGTGACCGTCGAAGTAGGGGGGACAAAGGCCAGTGGTAAATTTATTGCAAGAATATGAAGGAAAAGCAAATTTAACCTATAAACTGTTTCATATATATTACATAGAACATGATAATAAAAGTACTTTATAAGTACTTATCAGCTATTTTAATGCTGTTAAACTATGTAAGAAGCAACATCAACAACAAGAATGTTAGAAGCCCAAAGGACCAGACTTTTAAAACATAATCCCAAATATGAATCTCTGGTATTGGAGAAAATGAACCTTTTTTTCCATTATTATCACTTCATGCTAATCATTTTATAGTCAATTTTTAGAAAATATCACTTTATTTCTCTTTTTCAAACTAGAGAAAAGAAAAAAATTTAAACAGCACATAACAGAAAGAAGCCCTCTGTTAAAACCCTCCTGCTATAAACATAAGGTAATAAAGTAAAATATCACTCATACAGACGGACCAGAAGGAAGCCCTTATGTATTAATGAAGCACCTTAATTATATTACATAAGAAATTCAACTGCATTGCCCTCATGTACTCGCAGTAATAATCTCAGTTAACGAAGTGCAGCCCAGTAGGAATCCTCAAATTTAATGAATAGGTAAAAAATTTAATTCAAAATCATTTATGTAATTGGTGGGTCTGAAGTGCTTGAAAAATGTGAGAAAATGTTCTTTCTCTGAATTTAAACATTCCATACCGAATGACCAATACCCACAGTTATCAGCATCCCGCAGGCCAATACCAACGTCTAAAGTGCCATGTGCCCTGGAGCCATCCACCTCAGGGAACAGAACTGCCATTTAAACAGAAAAGTCCACCTGCCCCACAACCCTGATAACCTTTACTCCAGTCTAGGATGCTTTCAATGCATAGGAATACTAGACTGTATTTGTTCTCTTTTCCCTGATCTCAAAGAGAAACACAAGTGCAGTAAGGCTTTTGCTGTTTCATTGAGGAGTTTTGTTTAATTATCTTGTTTCGTTGCAAAAGGCATGCTACCTCAATTAAAAAAAAAAAAACAACACAGTTTTTTTTGGCTATGACAAAGACTGAGGCTGGTGTGGACTGAAACAGAAGAAACACACTCTTCCTTTCTGTTCTCTTCCTGTCTGTCACAATCACTGTTTAACTTTGCTTCTTCAAAAAAGAGAGATGGAGACAGGTATGTAACAACTCCCTGAGGTCTTGGGCGTAGATGGTCTTGGCCTGGATGTTTAGGGAATGACATGTGTGATTCCCAACACAGGTTGAAGGGACAGCATTTATTTCAACTATCTTGACTGACTGATGACAAGCATATTCCTACATACATTTGAAGTCTCCTTATAAGCATTTTCAAGTGAAAATGAAACTGTTAAGTGCCATAACAGTTTTCTTCCTAACCACTAACAACATAGAAAAGATGCCCTTTCTAAAAACACACAGAAAGAAGGGTGGGTCTCCACTGGGCTGAGAAACAAGGCGGGGGTGACTGGGACCCAGAGNAGAGCAACAGTTACTAAGGAAATAGAGCACACGAGATGGAAAAACACTCCCACAGGAAGAGACATTTTTTAAAACGTGAACACCCACAAAACCTAACTAAGTAAGCTGCAGAATATGTTTACCACTTGTTCACAAAAATTCATACGAAACACAGTGTCCCTAGAATCACTGGGGAGAGAAAAGAACTGCATTCCACAGACAAACCCTATCATGAAAGCTCAATTGCAGCAACACAAGGTTTAGGCAACACAAGGTCACACACTGGGCACAGAGGCCAAAGTCAACAGAGAAGCCAAACCTCCTTTTCTAAAAACCTAGCAACACGAGTGCAAGTGCAGTGCATCAGGGATCAGCACCTCAGTTTCGTTTCTGCTTTCCACACACCACGGGCTGCTGGCCTCTTTGGCGTGCCGGTTACCTGGGTGATGGCCAGACAGACCAGCCCTAGTCTCTGGGTCGAAGAGGCCCCGCCTGAGGCCCCACACTGCTTGACCCTCAGAGTAAGGAGCACCAAGGGGTGAAGGGATGGTCCCACCCTCGACAAATCAAAGCACTGTAGCAGTGCGCCACACTGCTTACCAGAGGGAAAAAAACCTCAACTACTGACTGGTTAGGCTTCCCTTGTGGCTCAGCTGATAAAAAATCCGCCTGCAATGCAGCAGACCTGGGTTCGATCCCTGGGTTGGGAAGATGCCCTGGAGAAGGGAAAGGCTACCCACTCCAGTATTCTGGCCTGGAGAATTCCATGGACTGTACAGCTGCAAAGAGTTGTGGCCATGTCTCTGGTCAAGGGAGATAGGACAGATGTACACAAAAAGGACACAGCAAACGGGCCCAGAAAATCTGCATAGAAACCCAAGTCTGAGACAAAGGGCTGTCTGCATGACAGTACAGGTTTTTCTCACTGTTCTTCATCTCTGGAATTTGACTGTACAACAATCTGCAGCTGTTATAACACAACCTCAAAGCCATCGAGCTCTGGACAGCTCGATGGGCTTCAGGAAGTCAGAGGTAAAACACACTTCCAATATGCACACAGGATGCAAACAGGGAAGGAGACAATTCCATTAGACCATCCTGTAAAATGTCACCTCAGCAAACCCAAACATTGATAAACCTAAAGGACCTCCTTACTGCCAAATTCAGACTTAAATTGAAGAAAGTGGGGAAAACCACTAGACCATTCAGGTATGACCTAAATCAAATCCCTTATGACTATACAGTGGAAGTGAGAAATAGATTTAAGGGACTAGATCTGATAGACAAAGAGTGCCTGCTGAACTATGGATGGAGGTTCGTTATACTGTACAGGAGACAGGAATCAAGACCATCCCCAAGAAAAAGAAATGCAAAAAAGCAAAATGGCTGTCCGAGGAGGTCTTACAAATAGCTGTGAAAAGAAGAGAAGTGAAAAGCAAAGGAGAAGGGAAGATATACCCATTTGAATGCAGAGTTCCAAAGAATAGCAAGGAGAGATAAGAAAGCCTTCCTCAGTGCAATGCAAAGAAATAGAGGAAAACAACAGAATGGGAAAGACTAGAGATCTCTTCAAGAACATTAGAGATAACAAGGGAACATTTCATGCAAAGATGGGCTCGATAAAGGACAGAAATGGTATGGACCTAACAGAAGCACAAGATATTAAGAAGAGGTGGCAAGAATACACAGAAGAACTGTACAAAAAAGATCTTCACGACCCAGATAATCATGATGGTGTGATCACTCACACTCACCTAGAGCCAGACATCCTGGAATGTGAAGTCAAGTGGGCCTTACGAAGCATTCACTATGAACAAAGCTAGTGGAGGTGATGGAATTCCAGTTGAGCTATTTCAAATCCTGAAAGATGATGCTGTGAAAGTGCTGCACTCAATATGTCAGCAAATTTGAAAAATCAGCAGTGGCCACAGGACTGGAAAAGGTCAGTTTTCATTCCAATCCCATAGAAAGACAATGCCAAAGAATGCTCAAACTACCACACAATTGCACTCATCTCACACGCTAGTAATGCTCAAAATTCTCCAAGCCAGGCTTCAGCAATATGTGAACCGTGAACTTTCAGGTGTTCAAGCTGGTTTTAGAAAAGCCAGAGGAACCAGAGATCAAATTGCCAATATCCACTGGATCATGGAAAAAGCAAGAGAGTTCCAGAACATCTATTTCTCCTTTCCTGACTATGCCAAAGCCTTTGACTATGTGGATCACAATAAACTGTGGAAAATTCTGAAAGAGATGGGAATACCAGACCACCTGACCTGCCTCTTGAGAAATCTGTATGCAAGTCAGGAAGCAACAGTTAGAACTGGACATGGAACAACAGACTGGTTCCAAATAGGAAGAGGAGTATGTCAAGGCTGTATATTGTTACCTTGCTAATTAACTTATATGCAGAGTACATCATGAGAAACATTGGGCTGGAGGAAGCAGAAGCTGGAATCAAGATTGCGGGGAGAAATATCAATAACCTCAGATATGCAGATGAAACCACCCTTATGGCAGAAAGTGAAGAACTAAAGAGCCTCTTGATGAAAGTGAAAGAGGAGAGTGAAAAAGTTGGCTTAAAGCTCAACATTCAGAAAACAAAGATCATAGGATCTGGTCCCATCACTTCATGGCAAATAGATGGGGAAACAGTGGAAACAGTGGCTGACTTTATTTTTTTGGACTCTAATCACTGCAGATGGTGATTGCAGCCAAGCAATTAAAAGACGCTTACTCCTTGGAAGGAAAGTTATGACCAACCTAGACAGCATATTAGAAAGCAGAGACATTACTTTGCCAACAAAGGTCCGTCTAGTCAAGGCTATGGTTTTTCCAGTGGTCATGTATGGATGTGAGAGCTGGACTATAAAGAAGGCTGAGTGCCAAAGAATTGATGCTTTTGAACTATGGTGTTAGAGAAGACTCGAGAGTCCCTTGGACTGCATGGCGATCCAACCAGTCCATCCTAAAGGAGATCAGTCCTGGGTGTTCATTGGAAGGACTGATGTTGAAACTGAAACTCCAATACTTTGGCCACCTGAGGCGAAGACCTGACTCACTGGGACCTCAATGACCCTGATGCTGGGAAAGATTGAGGGCAGGAGGAGAAGGGGACGACAGAGGAGGAGATGGTTGGATGGCATCATCAACTCAATGGACATGGGTTTGGGTAGACTCCAGCAGTTGGTGATGGACAGGGGGGCCTGGCATGCTGCAGTTCATGAGGTCGCAAAGAGTCAGCATGGCTGAGCAACTGAACTGAAAGGACCTACAGTCTGAGCTCTACACAAACCAAGCTGGAGAACACTTCCCAGATACTTAAGCAGGAAAACTGTCCCTAATAAGTCAGCAAAGATATCACCACTTGCTCATATCATCTTAGAGCAGGTGTTGGGGGGATGGGGGGTTGCCCACAGTGTCTCCGTCTTCCCTTCATTCCAGGGAGGAAGACAAGGAGGCCCAGGAGGACAGCACACACTCAGGGGATGCGGGATGAGGACAAAGCCAGACCAGAACTGGGTGTCAGTCTTGACTTGAGCTCCAGGTTCTCCCATAGACACAAACCAGCCAAAGGAAGAGGTTGAGGAGGGGCACAGAGCACACATGAACTTCCCACCTGTGGGCTCAAGGGATCCTGAGACAATCCCCACTGTCCCAGGCCCAGCTCAGGCCATGCCCACGATACCAACATGCCCAAAGGGGAAGGTGCAGAAGGGCCAAGGCCTTGATGCAGAGCCAGAGTCCTTGGGCACACATACTCCAACCGAAGGGCCCCTGATCTAGGCTGAGTGTGTCAGGTCACCTCAAGAGTAGATGCCAGCCAAAGTCACCTCTCCCAGCCTGGAGTGAGGGGGCAGCTCCTCAGCTAGCACTCTCCCTCACCCCACTTTTCCACAGATAAAATCAGCTTACAATGGGCATGGTAGGCCACGAAAAGGGGGCCCTGCAGGAGTAGCAAGTGTGAGAAGCAAGGGAAGGAGGCTGGGAGCAGAAGAGAACAATGGGCCACGGAGCCCACTCCCCACACGCACTCCCACACCCCTGTCACCTGTCACAGCCACTGGGCCAACACTGCATGCCCGTGCCTCCCCCATGACCTCCTCACACTCTGGCCTAAAGAACACCTCACAGGCTGCATCTTCTCGTTCAGTAACTTGTAGGGTCCTGACTTGCACGGCACTGTTTTAGGTGCAGAGGAGACAGCAGTGAGCAAAAGAAAGCCAGTTCCTGTCCCCATGGCACCTGCACCTATCTCTGTGGAGGTGTTTCTAATGGAAACTTTTCTTGCTAATCTTTGCAGTCACAGCACTGACTATGCGGACTAGCACAGCAGGTACCCAATAAATGATGGTTCTACTGCACTGATCACACTGGGGCTTCGGTCAGTCACCCACTTGTCACTCTAATCCCTCTGCCCTGCCTCAGCTGCACAAAGCGCCAAGAGCCTAGCACCCAAGGAGGCTCTGGCCACAAGGTACGCACACCGAGAGGGTGCTCCCTGTGGAGGGTCAGTCTGGACATCTGGAGCACAGGCAGGGCCAGTCCTCCTCCACTCAAAACACACTGGAAGGAGAGCTGTCCATACAGATAGGCCAGAGGGCAAAAGGCCAGGCTCTGAGGCAGACGGCCCGGGATTTACCCTGGTCTAGGGCTCCTGCAGCTCTGCCGTTACTTAACCCTGAGCCTCAGCTTCCTCATCTGTCAAGTAGATGGCACCACCCTCAGAGAACTGCTGCTCATTTAATAAGAAGCCACGTATAAAACATACCACCAGCCAATGCTAAAGAAAGAGTACAGGACCTCCCTGGTGGCCCAGTGCCTTAGACTCCATGCTCCCAAAGCAGGGGGCCCAGGTTCGATCCCTGGTCAGGGAACCAGATCCCACAGGCTGCAGCTAAAAGATCTCACATGCCACAATAAAGAACGAAGATCCCACGTGCCACAACTAAGACCCGGACAGCCAAAGAAATTTTTTTTTTAATGACAAAAAGGAAACTTGCCTTTAAAAGGCAGAGTCAGCCATTACAGAAACACTGAGAGAGTTTCCTGGCTCCCTGGAACGCTGGATGGGACAGTGTACCTGTCCTGAAGAGCAGCTGCTGAAGGGGCAGAGAATTCAGGGGAAAGGCTGCGTGGTGTCTGACTAATGGGACTACACAACCCATTGCTGTGCGCCTAGAGGCCTCTGGCCAAGCAAACAGGGCTTATCAGACCCAGTTTCCCCTGCCTTGGTAACAAAGGCCAGCGTGTGTGCTCATCACACCAGAAGCAAACGAGTGTTATCCAAGAGGGAAGCACCACTGCAGGCACAGTGAAGCCCATCAAGCGTCCCCAGCAGGGGAGATAGACCTCCTGTAACACAGGACCGGCCTTCCAACCACCCAGGGGTGGGCGGTGCTGCCCTGCAGCAGCTGGGCCGGTGTGCCTACCGTTGCTGAGTTTCCATGGCCTCAGAGCACGCACCACGCTACAGAAATCACTGCGTCCTCAACAGTGCACTAAGCCTGCTTCAGTGCTCACAGCACTGAGTGAAGCTGCCTGTCTTATGCAGCCACTGTCAGATCTGGACGAGACAACTCTAGGAATCCAACCAAGAAAACCACAGGGCTCTGGCAGCAGGAGGAAACTGTAAGCACTGAGTCTGGAGCCTGGCATCACTACCCCTGCCCCCACCACTAGCCACAGCGGGCCAGGGTCTGGCGGCCCCAGGACTGAGGCCCCCCTCCACTGCACTGACAGCCTGACAGGCGACCTTCTCCACACTGAAAAAAGTGTCTTCTTCGCCTCTAAAACCAGCCCTTTTCTATTCCCTTCTCCAGAGCCTCTTCCTCCAGATGGGAGCCCTCCTGAGGGAACAGGAGGGTCACAGCAGCATTGTCATCCCCCCACCCACTCTGCGTGCTCTGGCAGCGAGAAGAAGGCGGCTTGATCGCATTCCTCACAGGAGGGCAGGCTCTACTGCTTTTTACCAAACAGCTTCTAGGCTGGTGCTCCCCCAAATATCCCAAGAGGAAGCATGAAATCATTAAAACTAAATTTTGTCTGTTTTGACTGAAAAATTGAATATACTGATAAACACATTGGAAATACAAAAATAACTGTAAGTAAATATGCAAGACTAATGTCAAAGAGCAAGGAGCTGCCTATTCATTTGGGTCGGGGTCAGAGGCCACAACAGAGAATGAAGGCGGGGCTCAAACCTGGCTTTGGCTTTGACACAGCCGCTCACGCATGGAGGTGCTGTGTTCAGAGGAGCAAGCATGGCTCTGAGGTCAAACAGACGGGGCTCAGAATAAGCATTCTGCTGAACATCCACCACTCCACCCAGACAGGCCACACAACCTCTCTGAGCCTGTTTCCTCATCTATTAAGGGGGCCATTAACGTAACCGTAAGGCAGCAGTGCTGAGAAAATATATGATGGCATGCATGTACCCTCAGAACACCAAAGAGGCCCTCAAAACACAGCCAAGGCAGGAATGGGGAGTAGGGAAGAAGGGCACAGACAACACTGCCTGGTTGTCAGATCCTTGGGTGCAATGAGGGTGATGTGCTAAGTCGACTGGGTTGTGAGCGAGTGGGGTTCACTGAACGTCACTCTGTGGATGAACAAACAGTTCCAATCCAGGGCCTCCTAGACTGGAATTTAATATTCTCACCTTCAAACAATTACTTAAATGGGTCACCATCAGGTACACTTCTTTTTCCTTACCACAGGCCAAATGTCCACCTGACTTGGCAACACCCCCCCGGCCTGCCCAGCCCTGCTGTTCACCCCACAAGGCCCTTGTCCTTCCCAACACATGAGCCAGGCTCACCGCTCACCCTCCAGCCGTAGGTAATCCCTACAGCAGAGAATCACTCCTATTAAGATGATTCATATCTTCACCTCCTTTGAATAAAAATGTTATTACATTCAACAAAATCATAAAAGAAACAATAACAAAGGGTGACATCTCAATAACTTAAACCAACACCCAGAAATGGCGGCCTGGGGGAAAAGGCAGTGACTAGCGCCTTCAAGGGTGCTAGTGCTCTAGGAGCCCCATTTTTCCCTGCCACACACACCGTCTCCAGGGCGAGTCCCAGCCACACTCAGCAGCTTGCATCCTGAGCTCAGAGGTACACTGGGCAGAAGAGGGTTGGGTGTGAGGATGGGGGTGCCACTGAGACTGGAAAGCAGTCTAGCTGCTCCACTACCATCCGGTTCCCTCCCGGTTCCCATGGTAACACAAGAGACCTCAGATCCCAGAACAGAGTAAAGACAGCACCGTGCCCAGTTTTCCTGCAATCTGTTTCCATGGGAACTGGAAGAGAAGGGATGGAGGCTGGGCAGCGGGACCGCCTGAGACGTGCATCTCCGTCAGCTGGAGCCACAGACAGGCTGGCACCCTGGGCCAATGGTCTGCAGGCCTCTTCGGGAGTGCCACGTCCACTCAGGGATGGAGGCCCAGAGACAAGGATACTCACAGAAGGCTAGATGTAGGCCCTCTCAACATATTCGGCAGGTGATATCCCCTCTCTCTAAAAGGCCCCCACAAGCCAGGGGTGACCCACTTCACACCAGCAGTTACACATCTGGCCAGGTAACCCCAGATCTAGTCATCAGTCTGTCAGGAAACTGGGTCAGGATCCTATGGTTTTAACAAGCTCCACAGATGACTGTGATGCTCAGCCATCTGGGAAACCAACGACCTGGACCTGAGCTCCCAGAAGCTGAAGGTGCTTGTGCACTCTGAGGAGCCTAATGGGACACAGGTTTTAGACCAGCGGGTCTAGGAGGCCTGAGAACCTGCATTTCTAACCAGCTCCCAGACCGTACTGCTGCTGATGGTCCTTGGACCACATATGAACAGTAAGATCCAGACTCCAATGAGTTTGGCCCTAGAACCTTCCCAGAGACCCAGACAGAGACTCTAACCATTCCCGCGGGGCAGCCTGCTCCGTCTTCAGCCAGCAGTCCACTGCAGGTCGGGTCACAGAGGCTCCAGGGCCGCACCTGCAGAAGGTGGGCTCATGGTCCACAGGAAACTCCCTAGGCCTGTTTTCTCAGCCTGTGGAGACAATCCTGTCTGGATACGGTTAACAGATAGTCGGATTTTACATATAATCATCAGGGAAAACGTGACTGCCTCTTCCAATTTTGATTACTCTAAGAAATATAAAAGTAAATTCTGCATAGCTGAGCACTGATCTAGTGGTGGAAATGTTTAGAAAGTTAGAATTATTTATTAATAGAGATGTATTATCAAAGAAGAATAGAACTGTTCATGTACCATTGTAAAAGATGTAAAAATTTTGAAAAACTCTTATGGAAGTAGCTCAGCTAGCCTTAAAATCCCTGTTCTTCAAAATAAAAAAATAAAAAAAAAAACTCACAGAGTAAATAAGACAGCCTTCACATTTCAGCTAAAAGCTATTTATTTCAATACTGAACCCGCAAAATAGTTTAAAACACGTAAAATGCCAGTGTGTTACTCAAAAGCAAGTTACTGATTTTCTATTTTAAGAAACCTCCATTTTGCTTATGTAGAAAAAGGGAGCTATTTCAGTCTTTCATTATATATACTTTACATCTCTCTTCAAAAAGCCTAACATATATCAATCTTTGAAAATTAAAATATGAACAAAGAATCCAACTATAAATCACTGAATTATACTGTAGCTTATTTGAAAGATAATCTTCTAATTCTAAACACAAAAAAGGGAAAGAAACCCAGTCTGTGATTAGTCGGCACACAAGTAGCAACGAGAGCCCAGAGTCTGCGGTCCTGGCTGGAGGGTCCGCAGCGGGGTGTCCACTGTGTCCATGAGTCCACTCTGTGTCGACATGAAGAAGCAATTCTTCCTGTGAAAGGCTGGACGGCAGGTGGCTCCACGAGGCCTGAAGTTCTGTCCCTACGCCCCACGCTGTCCTCACAGTACAGACCACAGGGCCAAGCATGACACGTCACAAGGACTTCACACAGATGACAGCGGCCTCCGAGGCCTGACTTAGCACCACAGGCCTAGAAGAGTGTCTCACTCAGCCTCTCCCCACAGCTTCAGGGATGGGGAGGGTGGGCAGGCCGCTGGATCTATCCCAGATCTGGTTCCATAGCCCCAGGAGCCCTGGGCTCTCAGGAACCCAGTGACCGAGTGCTTCCCGGCACCTAGACCCCAGCCCTGAGCAGCCACTACTGACAAGCTTTCGACAGTCTGCTGTGTCCTGTGCTCCATCACGCATCACATCTCCTTTGCAAATTCTAACGGTTCCAAGGACAATACCATTTTATTTGCCATTTCCCTCTGAATTTAACACTGTTCAGCAAGACACAGCAAAAGCAAAATTCTCTATCCTTCTCAAAAGGCAGGTAAAAATGTGGCTAAACAGAAAAACCACTGCCTTTGACAGTGACCCCACACACCTGCAGCAGAGAGGACAACGGCAAGGCTCCTGCTCATGGAAACACCTTAAGCTCAACAACACACCCATGGATGAGGAGCTGCCTGATGAACTAATATGGGGTTTGGGAACAGGAAATTCTCCAAGCTATCATCCATTTCAACTCATCCTCCCCAGTAAGTAGAAATTACAGCTCAGTTATCATAAGTCATACCGAGCTGGGCCAAGAACAGAGTATAAAATGGGCTAAATCCAACACCCTTTTAGGCATAACACAGGCATATCTCATTTTATGGTATGATGCTGTACTGAGCTTTTGCAGATACTATATTTATTTTTTTAATAAATCAAAGGTTTGTGGCAGGTAAGTCTATCAGCACCATTTTTCCAACAGCATCTGCCTTCTTCGTGTCTCTGTGTTACATTTTGATAATTCTTGAAACATTTCAATTTTCTCATTGCTATTATGTTTGTTTCTGTGACCTTTGATATTATTATTACAATTATTTTGGGGTGCCACAAACCATAGCCATGTAAGACGCCAAGCTTAACTGGTAAATACTGGATATGTTCTGACTGCTCCCCCATCCCCCTCCTCAGTCTGGTCTAATTCCTGAGACACAACAGGATTAGAATTAGGTTGATGAGAAATCCTGCAATGGCCATGAAGCATTCAAGTAAAAGGAAGAGTCATATCTCTCTCACTTTAAATCAAAAGCTCCATATGATTAAGCTCAGTGAGAAAGCCAAGACAGCCCAAAAGCTAGGCCTCCTGCACCAAACAGCCAGCCATGTTGTGAATGCGAAAGTAAAGCTCTTGAAGGAAATTGAAAGTGCTGCTCCAGAGAACATAGGAATGATAAGAAAGTAAAACAGCTTTACTGCTGATACAGAGAAAGTGTTAGAGGTCTGAATAAAAGACCAAACCAGCCATATTATTTCCTTCAGCCAAACATAATCCAGAGTAAGATCCTAACTCTCTTCAATTCTGTGAAGGCTGATAGGTGAGCACGCTGCAGAAGATAAATGTAAAGTTAGCGGAGGCTGGTCCATGAGGTGGAAGGAAAGAAACTCTCCATGACATACAAGTGCAAGGAGAAGCAGTAAGTGCTGATGGAGAAGCCATCATAAGTTATTCAGAAGATCCAGCCCAGATCATTAATGAAGATGCTACATTAAACAATAGATTTTCAGTGCAGATGAAACAGGCCTCTACTGGAAGAAGATAGGTCTTTCACAGCTAGAGAGAGGAAAAGTCACTAGCTTCAAAGGGCAGGTTGACTCTCTCATTAGCAGGCAATGCAGCTGGTGACTAAGGTGAAGCTAGTATTTATTCACCATCCGAAAATCCTAGGCCCCTAAGAAGGATGCTAAATCTGCCAGCAAGGATGACAGTCAATCTGTCTACAACATGATTTACCTAATGTTTTAAGCCCTCTGTTGAAGAAAAGTTTCCTTTCAAAATATGACTGCTCATCAACAATGAACCTGGTCACCTGAGAGCTCTGGGGGTGATGGACAATGGGATTCATGTCTCCAAGCCTGCACACAACATGCACCCTGCAGCCTATGGGTCAAGCAATCATATCCACTTTCAAGTCTTATTATTTAAGAAACACATTTCATAAGCCAACACTGCCACTGACAGGAACTCCTCTGATGGATCTGATCACAGTCAACTGAAAGTCTTCTGGAAAGGATTCATCCTTCTAGAAAGAAGCCATTAAGAACACACATGACTTATGGGAAGAGGTCCAAATACCAACAGTAACAGGAGTTTGGAAGAAGCCCTCACAGACTACTTTAATAGTTTCAAAACTTTGGTGGAAGTAACTACAGATGTGGTAGAAAGAGCAAAATAGTAGAAGGGTAGCCTGACAAATGTGACTGAATTGCTTCAATCTCATGATAAAATTTGAACAGATGAGGAGTTCCTTCTTATGGATAAGCAAAGAAAGTGGTTTCTTAAAATAGACTCTACTCCTGGTGAAGATGCTGTGAAAACTGTTGACATGACAACAAATCATTTAGAATATTCCATAAGCTCAGTTGATACAGGAGCAGCAGGGTTTGCGAAAACTGGCTCCAATTTTGAAAGAAATTTGACTGTGGGTAAAACACTGTCACCTGCATATCTGAGGTTATTGATATTTCTCCTGGAAATCTTGATTCCAGCTTCTGCTTCCTCCAGCCCAATGTTTATCATGATGTCCTCTGCACATAAGTTTAATAAGCAGGGTGACAATATACAGCCTTGACGTACTCTTCTTCCTATTTGGAACCAGTCTGTTGTTCCATGTCCAGTTCTAACTGTTGTTTCCTAACATGCATACAGGTCTCTCAAGAGGCAGGTCAGGTGGCCTGGTATTCCCATCTCTTTCAGAAATTTCCACAGTTTATTGTGATCCACACAGTCAAAGGCTTTGGCATAGTCAATAAAGCAGAAATAGATGTTTTTCTGGAACTCTCTTGCTTTTTTGATGATCCAGTGGATGTTGGCAATTTGATCTCTGGTTCCTCTGCATGGGGTCGCAAAGAGTCGGACACGACTGAGCGACTGAAATGAACTGAACTGAACTGAAAACACTGTCAAACAGCATTGTAGGCTACAGAAAAGTAATTCCTGAAAGGAAGAGTCAATCAATGCAACAAACCTCACTGTCTTGTTTTAAGAATCTACCAGAGTTACCCAACTCTCCAACCACCACTGCCCTGATCAGTCAGCATCCAGAAACACTGAGATAAGACCCTCCACCACCAAAAATATTGGGACTCACTTGAAGGCTCAGATAACGGTTAGCATTTTTTAGGAATATTTTTAAATAAAGTTATATAACTTTTTCCTTTAGACATAATGCTATTGCATACTAATAGACTACAGTCTTGTATAAACATAACTTTTATATGTGAAACCAAAATATTCATGCAACTTGCTTTATTATGATATTTGCTTTATTGTGGTGGCCTAGAACCAAACTTGGACTTCCCTGGTGGCTCAGACGGTAAAGAGTCTGTCTACAATGCGGGAGACCCAGGTTCGATCCCTGGGTCAGGAAGATCCGCTGGAGAAGGAAATGCCAATCTACTCCAGTACTATTGCCTGGAAAATCCCATGGACAGAGGAGCCTGGTAGGCTACAGCCCATGGGATTGCAAAGAGTCGGACACGACTGAGCGACGTTCCTTCCATTCCTGTAGAACCAGACTTGCAATATCTCCAAGGTATGCCTGTATAGAAATTCCTGCTGTCTTAAGGAATCCTATAATAAATCTTCCATCATAAATAAAAATATGTGCTTCACTCAACACGGCTGAAATGAGATCCTATCACAGCATAGCTTCTAATCTTACCAAAGACAGCAAATTCTGATCAAGCTTCTGGACACAGGTACAACTTACAGGAATTACAGAAGGACAAACATGTGCAGGGCACAGCTCTGAGTGAAGGAGACTCTGGGTGAACAGGCCCCAGAGTTTTAACAAATAATCTTCAAGGAAAACAAAAGGATAGAGGACCTGTATACTAAAAGAAATTTAAAAGACACAGGAGGCTTTTTTTAATCAGGAAAGATTAAACTTATTAAAGTCACTAGCGGCTGCTTTTTGAAGGAAAAAGGGAGGAATGGGATGTGACGGGAACTCTTGGGGAGAGGGCGAAGCTCTACCACTGACTTCAGAGGTGGTCACAGGCATATTCACCAGAGAACATTTTACTTAATTATTTGCTTGTTTTACATGTCTACCTGTTTATTTTACAATAAAAAGGCTATTTTTTCATTAGAAGATAACTTATTTTTAATTTTAAATGATCATTCTCTAACCACATGATGATTCCCTATCTCTCAACACTGACGAGATGCACACTGAGGAAGACTTTACCAAACCCTCCACAAAAGGACTACGGAATCTATTTTACAAGAAAGTCTGCTTTAGATCCATTAAATCCATTAACAGATTCTGAGTTCAGAACACCAGCTAAATAATCTCTGAATCACACAGCCAGAGACTTCGATGGTTATTTCCACGTTCCCCTTCCTCCAAGACAGTACGAAGTCAGCACCCAGTTCTGCCTGCACCTTGATTTACTGGAGCCACGAATTAGTTTGGACTGCCCTAAGTTCTCTTCATCTTCCATCACACAAAAAAATCTAAGTCCTAAATCATAGCATCCAACAGCAGTGAAAGAATAGTCCTGACTTATGTCCATTTCATGCTGTTTGTCCTCCAAATCAGACAGAAATTCATACCATTTCTAAGAACAATTCCCTTTTCTTGAATAAAAAGAAATGTTGCAGCTAAATCAGCAGAATGAAGATTTCAGTATGAAAAATTTTAGTGTAAAACACCAACAACTTCATACTGCATTTCCCAAAGTATTGATAGTTGAGTAAATCTAACTTTTAATGTTTTTAGTCTTTTGAGTTAAATCACTGATATATTAATTGAGCAAAAACGAATATTATCTGGAGAAGCAGTGTCAGCAGTACAGCAGACCAAGAGGCTCCAGGACCTCGTTTGGCCACAGAAACATTGAAAAAGCAAGTTCATACTGGCTACATGAACTTCACAGGCACTATGGAAACAGGGGTCTACAAAAACCAAGCAAATGTCCAATCAAGAAACCACATTCAGAACAGCAGGAATTTCCTCGTTTTTTAAACTCTCCCTTGCCAAGCCATTCCCAGCCGAGTACAGCCCTGACCTGGAAGAAATGGGAGCCCAGTTCCCAGTTCCTTCCCTTGAACCAGAGGGAGTAGAGCAATCTGCAGGGCTGCCTGAGGGACTGGTCTCAGTGTCACCTAACTGAGAGCTCACACAGCAAAAGAGCAACACAGCTCAAAGCCAACGTGAGGACAAGCCCAAGGAAACAGGAAGAACTGTAAAAGCTGCAGGGAAACTACAAGACCCAGATGCCTGTGGTAAGAAATTACAAAAGAGAGGAATACAGCGGATTATGTGAGGCCCAGAGAAAAAATCAATGTGAGACTCTTAGGGAATTAAGACATGTATAAGCAGCCACGTATAAGGGGACATCAAAAGAGCACATACACACGGCCAGCAAGACACACATCCAGAAAAGGCCTAAGAAGACATTGTGTGTTAGTCGCCCAGTCGTGTTTGACTCTTTGCAACCCCATGGACTGTAGCCCACAAGGCTCCTTTGTCCGTGGAATTCTCCAGGCAAGAATACTGGAGTGGGTTGCCATTTCATTAAGCCCTCACAAATGGTTGATCCCACAACACATGAGGGTCTTCCCTAGGAAGTAGCAACTCTGAAAAGAAAGGGAGAGTGACTATGTTTTTTCCAAATGCATGGTTTTCAACAAAAAAAAATAAGGCATACAAAAAAACAGGGCCTACAGTGATGTATGTCAAAAATAACATAATAAAACTATAAGCAAGTAACTAAAAACCCCAAGAAAACATGGCTCATTCAAGGAAAGAAAAAAAATGGCAGACTTGCCAAAGAAAGAAAGGTATAAGACATACTAGACAAAGAATTTAACATAAATTGTCTTAAATACGCTCAAACAGCTAAAGAAAAACACTAAAAAAAGACCTAAAGGTAATCCTCACAGCTCAGTTGGTAAAGAATCCGCCTGCGATGCAGGAGACCCCAGTTCAATTCCTGGGCCGGGAAGATCAGCTGGAGAAGGGATAGGCTACCCACTCCAATATTCTTGGGCTTCCCTTGTGGCTCAGCTGGTAAAGAATTTGCCTGCAATATGGGAGACCTGGGTTCGATCCCTGAGTTGGGAAGATCCCCTGGAGAAGGGAAAGGCTACCCACTCCAGTATTCTGGTCTGGAGAATCCCAGGTACTATACAGTCCTTGGGGTTGCAAAGAGTCGGACAGGACTGAGCAACTTTCACTCACAAAGGTAAACAGAAAAATTATACAGCAACAAAGTGAGAATATCAAACAGAGAGATAGACATTGTAAAATGGCAACTATAAAAAGACATTTTAAAAATAAATTCTAGAGCAGAAAAACACATTAAGTGAAATGAAAAGCTCACTAGAGTGGCTTAACAGTAGACTCCAACAGACAGAAAAATAAATCAGAGAACCTGATGATAGGTTATCTGAAATTATGGAATCTGAGAAGAACTTACGGTATACCATCAAATGGATCAATGTATATACATAGGAGTCCCAGAAGATGAAGAGATAAAGGACAGATACTACTTGAAGAAATAAAAGCCAAAAAATCTCCAAATCCTAGGAAAGACATAGATCTACAACTCCAAGTAGTTCGACAAATTACAAGCAGGACAAACACAGAGAGCCACACCAAGACACATTATAATCAAACTGCTGAAAGACAAAGAGAACTGTGAAAGTAGCAAGGGAAAAGCATCCTATCACATGCAAGATACTCAGTGTGTCAACGAATTTGTCAACAGAAACCTAGAAGGCCAAAAGAGTACAAAGATAAATTGAAAATGCTGAAAGGGGAGAAAAAGTGTGAACTAAGAAACTGTATCAGGCAAAACAGCCTTGTTTTTAAGGGAAGGAAAATTAAGACATTCCTTGATAAACAGAGCTAAGGGAGTTTATTATCACTAGACACACCATACAAGAAATGCTAAAGGGAGTACTTAAAGTAGAAATGAAAGAAAGGACACTAGACAACACAAAACTGCTGAAAAATAGGAAGTCTTCCAGGAAAGGCAAATAGGCAAATACATGAACAAATATAAAAATCAGTAACACCCTAATTTTGGTTTTTAATATTCCACTTTTAATATTTCTACAGGATTTAAAAGGGCCCCTGGTGGCTCAGACAGTAAAGAATCTGTCTGCAACACAGGACACCCAGGTTCTTAAAAATTAACACATAAAAAATACTTCTAATTCTATGTGAATGGATACAACATAAAAGGTGTGGTCTAGTAGTTAAGACTCCATGCTCTCAATGCAGGGGGCCCAGGTTCAATCTCTGGTAGGGGAACTAGATTCCACATGCCACAACTAAGACCCAGTGCAGCCAACTAAATAAATAAATAGATATAAAAAAATAAACACAACTAAGTGGGGAACAATAGTATTTATATGAAGTTGATGTTAAATTAGTATCAATTTAAAATGAATCACTATAACTGCAGGATATCTTCTATAATCTCCATACTGACAAAAAAAAGTTCATAGAATATTTATACAAAGGGAAATAATGGACAAAAATGCTATAAGACATACAGAAAACAAATTTAAAAAACAAAAATAGTCCTTCCTTACTGCAAGTGGATTAAAATCCCCAGTAAAAAGACACAGATTAGCAGAGTTTAGAATGTAAAAAAAATAATAATAATAAAATCCAACTATATTCTTTCTAAAGGAGACTTACTTCAAATATAAGGACACACACAGGTTGCAAATGAAACTACAGAAAAAGATATCCCACACAAATACAAATGAAAAGAGAACAGAAGTGGCTGTATCAGACAAAACAGACATTAAGTCAAAAACAATTACAAGAGACAAAGAACATTACATATGATAAAAGGGTTGATAAGCTAAGAAGATGTAATAAGTATAAACATATATGGACCAGTCAAAGGTTAAAAATATGTATCTATCCTGACAGAATTAAAGAATTAGCTCTATCAATAATAGAAGACTTCAATACCCCACTTTCAATAATGGCTACAAGGAAGTCAATAAGGAAATAAAGGATTTAAACAACCCTACACACCAACTGTACCCTAGCAAACACATATAGAACAAACACACCACCCAACAACAGCAAAATACACATCTTTCCAAATGCACATGGAATAATCTTCAGGACAGAATATTTGTTGGGCCACAAAACAAGGTAATGAATTTTAAAAGATTGAAATCATGCAAGTCACTTTTCTGATCACAATGGGAAAACACTAGAAATCAATAGCAGAAGTGGAAAATTCACAAACCTAAGGAATCTAAATAGCATGCTATTAGACAACCAATGCGTCAAAGAAGAAATCATAGGGGAATTAGAAAACAACTTGAGACAAATGACAATAAAAAAGCAATATATCAAAACTTGTGAAATGCAGCAAAGCAGTGCTAAAAGAGAAATCTACAAACAAACATTAGAGATAAATGAAATAGAGAATAGAAAAACAGGGGGAAAAGAGTCAGTGAAACTGGGTTCTTTAAAAAGATCAAGAAGATTGTCGAACCAAAAAGATCAAGAAGATTGTCAAACCAAAAAGATCAAGAAGATTGTCGAACCCTTAGCTAGACGACTCAAGAAAAAAAGAGATTCAAAATAATAAACTAAAAAATGAAAGTGGAGACATTACTACCAATTTTAGTAAAACAAAGGATAAGTAAAGATAAGTAAGATAAAGGATAAATAAAGGATAATAAAGTAAAGTAAAAATAAGGATCATAAGAGAGTGTGTGTGTGCATGCTAAGTCCCTTCAGTCATGTTCAACTTTTTGCGACCCTATGGACTATAGCCCTCCAGGCTCCTCTGTCTGTGAGATTCTTCAGGCAAGAATACTGGAGTGGGTTGCCATGCCCTCCTCCAGGGGATCTTCCCAACCCAGGAGTGAACCAGTGTCTCCTATGTCTCCTGCATTGGCAGGTGGGTTCTTTACCACTAGCACCATCTACAAACAATTAAATGCCACATATTAGATACAAAGAAGAAATGCACAAACTCCTAGAAACATATAATCTACCAAGACTGAATCATGGAAGAAATGAAGACTCTAAATAGACATTTAACCAGTAAGGCAACTGAATCAGCAATCCAAAAAAACTTTCATTAATAAAAGCCCCAAATTAGATGGCTACACTGGTGAGTTCTACCAAACATTTAAAGAATTAATACCAGCCTCTCCCAAATCCTTCTAAAATATTGAAGATGAGAGAATACTTTCTTAACTCATTCTGCAATACCAGAATTACTGATAAAGACACTATAAAGGCGGGGAAAAAGGAAACTACAGACTAACATCCATTATGGACATCGATGCAAAAATCCTCAACAAAATACTAGCAAACACAAATTCAACAGCATATTTAAAAAACTGTACAACATGACAAAGTAGGATTATTCCCTGAATGTAACGATTATTCACATAATTGATTAAAAAAATCAATGTGATACAACAGATTAATGAAATGAAGGGGGAAAAAAACACATGATCATTTCAACTAAATGCAGGAAAAATAATTTAACAAAATCCAACACTCATCTATGATTTAAAAAAAAACAATCAACAAACCTAGGAAGAGAAAGAAAATATCACATTATAAAGGCCATTTATGAAAAACAGATACTATCACATTCAATGACCAAAGAGTGCATCAAAATACACTATCAAACAAATGAAAAGGCAACCCACAGAACTGGCAAAAACACTGCAAATAACGTATCTGATAAGAGATTTATACTAAGAACACAGTTCAACAGAGTAAATTTTAAAATGTCTTATGGGCTCTATTCAAGAACTCATGAATTGGGAAATACCCCATCTAACAAGACAGAAAGGAGCTCAGACAAGCTACATAGCATGAAAGACATTTACATGCAGAATGGGATGGAGCAAGGAAGCTACAGCAGAGTAGACTGTCTGTGACACGGTCACCTTCCTTTAGGGGTGCAGGGGTCTATTGGTCAGATTACCTCAAGTAATTCCAAATTGACTAGACACCACAGGTAGGAGAGGCTGAAACTGTAATAAAGTTAGGTAGTAGGTCTTGGTTTGGTGATGTGAACTTAGCACAAGTGACTCTACTTTAGCCCTGTTGTTTCTTTTTTAACAATATTCAAAATATATATTTAAAAAGAACACCTACAACTCAAAAATTTAAAAAGCAAACAACCTGATTAAAATATGAACAAAGCACTTGAAGAGACAATTCTTCAAAGGAGAGAGCAAATAAGCACATAAAAAAATGTTCAATGCCACAAATCATTCAGAAAATGCAAATCAAAACCACGAGGAGACACTAATGCACCATCCATGGACTGGTTATCATCAAAAAGAAAACAATGAAATAGAAAGTAAAAAGTGTTAGCAAAGACATGTAGAAATAGGCTGGTAGGAATAAATAATGGTATAGCTGCTTTGGAAAACAGATTTTTTTTCTTCAAAAAATTAAGCAGAATTATCACATCCTCCAGCAATTTGACTTCTGGGTATAAGCAGTAACTTGAACAAATGTATTTACAGCAATGTTCACAGCAGCATTATTCACAGTAACCAAAAGGTAGAAACAACTCAAGTGCCCTTTAAGGATGAAGGGATAAACAAAACAGGATATACACACAACAGAGTATTATTCAGCCTTAAAAAAGAAGGAAATTCTAACATTTGGTATAACACGGATAAACCTTGAAGACATTACACTAAGTAAAACAAACCAAACACACGACAAATACTATGATTCCACTCAGATGAGTAGTCAACTTCAAAAAACAAAAGCAGAATGGTGGCTGCCAAGAGGTTAGTGGAGGAAGGAAGGAGGACTTAATGTTGAATGGAAACTGTGTCTCATGGGAAGAAGAAAAGCTCTGCAGAGGGACAGCTGCACAACTCTGTGGATGTACGTAATGTAATGAAGTTATAAAATCAAAATTAGTTAAAATGGTAAATTCTGTTATGTATATGTAATCACAATGTTAAAAATTAACAATTTAACACACATTAAGATTGAGTGATCTTTATTTCATTTTTAAAAGTTTATTTTTAAAGTGTTCATAAACTTTTATTATCACCTTAGTAATAAAGAAAAAACCTTCTTGTTTCATTACTTTTCAAAAAAAAAGTATCAGCATTACACTTTGGCATTCTATTCTAGCCATATATAGTTTTACTTGTGTTTTTAATGCCAACTTTTTACCTTTACATATGAAAAGGACACAAAACTTAAGAAACAGATATATAAAAGGAAAACAGATTCAAAGAGATGGAATGCTCACTATATAATGCCATTAATTTTTTAAAAGCCATCATTTTGATCAGTGAATGTTATTCTCAGTTGCAATAGAAAACAGTCCCTGAAACATGGGAAATAAAATTTCAAATGCCTCCCTCTTGCCTATGGATATACGGAGCTATGTCACAGCTATGCCACAGGTATTATAAATTAAGCACAAACAAAAATTTAAATTATCTTATGAATTCTTTAAAAAAATGTGTCTTCTCCCTCGTCCAATCCCAAACACATATTCACAAAAATAATATTAATTCCTTAGACTTACCGTTGACCTCTTCAGAGGAAATATTCAATGGGATACATCATTTTGAAGCACCATCATTTTCCCTGTCTACCCTCCACCCTGGGTCTCTCACAAATCTTCCCAGGTAAAACCAGAAAAACACACAAGTCAGAATTTATATACAAGACCTGTATGTATAAGCAACTAAATCTGACCCACAATGACCTTAACTGTTAGCAATCAAGCTTTTTTTTTTTTTTACTAGAGTAATAACTACCAATAATCTCTGAAAACTAGACTGTTCTTCACAGAAATACTAAGATGGAGAACATGGCACAGTTCAGTTCAATTCTATTTTCACCAGAATCTTATCTTCACAGAGTAAACATATGTGTGAGAGTAACCTTTACACTCTCAGAAACATTCACAAACAAATCCACCAACACTGTATTCAAGAAGGGCACAGCAACATTCAGGGCTGAGGAGGCTGTCAGAGTCAACAACAGCAGTTACTGGTTTTAGATCTCCGTGTTTCAGGAAACTCAACCACTCTAAACTTGTGAAAACAGATAAGAAAAGAAATTTGATTTTACCCACTTATCCCTCAGCTTCACAGAAAATCTGAACTAGAGGTCCCCTTTAACAAAACAAAAGGAGAACACATATTACATTAATGAGTCCAGTTCTAAAAAGGAAAAATCAAAAGAAAATAAAAAATGAGAACAGAAACTTTATCTACCTATAGTCTCCTTTTTGGGTCACACAGAAGAAAGGAAAAAATGAAAGAAGAGGTGGGGGGCAGTAAGAAGTGAGGAAACTTGGAAGCTGTAAAAGATCATGAAGTTCCTAGTGGTCCATCAATGTTTCAGGACATCACTTGCTGCTTAAGATGTACCCACCTCTATGACAAATATCCAGTGAGACCAAGATTCCTTTGATCACACAACTACGCTCTCCTGTGACTGTATTCCCAGCCTTGGAGAAACACCATGGTATGTATAAGTAACAGAACATAAGCTTTTAAACTCGGTTTTGAATCCTCAGTCTGCATTTTGCTGGCTGACAAGAATCAAGTTACTTAACCTCTGGGAAAATACTTTCCTTATCCAGAATCAAATAAACAACAGAATGACTTCCTATCTCATCTGGATATCAAAAAGACAATGAAAACAACTTGTATGGAATTTCAAACTCCATTTTCAATGGAACTAGGAGACTTAAATCTATTAATGAAAGGCTACACAGGGCACCCATGTGACAAGAAAACTGATCCAGAATGGTCAGCATGCAGTAAAATCTAGTAAAATTGGACTTACTAAGTTTGGACTTTCAAAATAATAAACAACTCCTTGAGCTGGGCAAAAAGAAAGAAATCAAGTTACATATCAGAGGTAAAAGCATTAATCTGGCCTCGTATTTCTTCACAGTAATATGCAATGCCATATATCAGTGGAATAAAACTTCAAAATTCTTACAATATTTAAGCAAAGTGTGAGTAAAGGATTTCATATCCAGTCTGGCATTCCTTCAAGTATAACGACCACAGACTAACAGTTCTGGAACTCAGAAACTATGGTTCCTTTGAATCCAAAAGACAACTGGAGAACCAAAACCAAAAGAACTGGCAACTGAATTCATTTCACTGTAGAACTAAGATTACAACAAACATAAAGATGAAAGTGATGAGCCAACTGTAAATTTTATCGTGTGATAATGTAAAAATGATACAATTGACAAAAATGACTACGCAGGAGAGCGGAAAAAGATGGCAGGGGACTGGGTAATACCACTGCCTAGTGGCTGAGAATCAAAAGGTATCAATTGTACCAAAAAAGGTACAATTTAGAGTATCAAAAAAAAATCAAATTTTTTAAAAGACCCCATAATAAGAGACTTACAATTTTTTAACAGCAAACATAAAACAGCACGACAGAACTTAGGCCAAACATATGAGCATAAATAAACATGTCACATATTGAAAAAGACTTAAAGAAAACATAAAAACATTCAACGGAACAGATTTAGACTAAATGTATCTATCAAATCAATAATGAACTTAAATACAAAGTTAAGTAAACTTAATTCACCAATTTAAAATATTTTCAGATGAGGCCATGAAGCAAAATTCAACTCATTCTCACCATACTAGGAATAGAGGGGAACTTCCTCAATTTAATACAGAACATCTACAGGAAATCTGCAGCTAACATCATATTTAATGGTGATAAACTGCCTTTCCTGCTAACATCAGGAACAAGGCAAGGGTGTCTTCTCTCAACGCTCCCTTCCAAAACTGTACTGGAAGTTCTAGCTAATTTACCAAGACTCAAACGACGGGGCTGGGGAAGGTAAACAGACTGGGACAGAAGAAACAAAACTGTCTTTGCAGAGGATATTGTCTACGCAGAAAATTTTAAGAAAGAAGAAAAACTCTTGAAACAGCGATTATAGCAAGATGGCAGGAATAAGGTTAATATAAAAAAGTCAGTCACTTTCCCAGTACCAGCAATAAGCAAGTAGAATTTGAAAAAAAGCAGTATTATTTAGATTAGCAATATCATTATCAATATCTTTAGAGTACATCAAGGCTATATATTGTCACCTTGCTTATTTAACTTATATGTAGAGTACATCATAAGAAAAGCTGGGCTGGATGAAGCACAAGCTGGAATCAAGATTGCCAAGAGAAATATCAATAACCTCAGATAAGCAGATGACACCACCCTTATGGAAGAAAGCAAACAGGAGCTAAAGAGCCTCTTGATGAAGGTAAAAGAGGAGAGTGAAAAAGCTGGCTTAAAACTCAACATTCAGAAAACTGAGATCATGGCATTCAATCCCATCACTTCATGGCAAACAGATGGGGAAACAATGGAAACAGTGACAGACTTGATTTTCTTGGGCTCCAAAATCTCTGCAAATGGTGACTGCAGCCATGAAATTAAAAGACGCTTGCTCCTTGGAAGAAAAGCTATGACCAACCTAGACAGCATATTAAAAAGCAGAGACATTACTTTGCCGACAAAGTAATGGTCCATATCTAGTCAAAGCTATGGTTTTTCCAGAAGTCAAGTATGGATGTGAGAGTTGGACCATAAAGAAAGCTGAGTGCCGAAGAATTAATGCTTTTGAACTGTGGTGTTGGAGAAGACTCTTGAGAATCCCTTGGACGCAAGGAGATCCAACAAATCCATCCTAAGGGAAATCAACTCTGAATATTCACTGGAAGGACTAATGCTGAAATTCCAATGCATTAGCCACCTGATGGGAAGAACTGATTCACTGGAAAAGACCCTGATGCTGGGAAAGATTGAAGACAGGAGAGAAGTTCATTTTCCTGGAAAAAAAGGCTCAATATTGTCAAGATGTCAGTTCTTTCCAACTCAATTTATGGATTCAATTAAATCTTAATGTCTCAGGGAACTCAAATAGGGCTCTGTATCAAACCTAGAGGGGTGGGATGGGGAAGGAGATAGAAGGGAGGTTCAAGAGGGAGGGGACATATGGACATCTATGGATGATTCAGGTTGATGCTTGACAGAAAACAACAAAATTCTGCAAAGCAATTATCCTTCAATTAAAAAATAAATAATTTTTTTTAAAAAACCCAAAGTACAGAAGTAAAAGTTCCTAACCAACACAATACTAAAGGAGAAAAACAAAGAGAATTAGACACTACCTGACTTCAAGATTTATTATAAAGCTATACAGTATTCAAGACAGTATGATACTGATGGAAGAACAGACAGATAAACAGGACAGAATAAAGAGCCCAGACAGACCCACAAAAATACAGTTAGCTGATCTTTGACAACAGAGCAAATAAAATACAATAAAGGGGGGAAAAATACTCTTTTCAACAAATGGTGCTGGAACAACTAAACATCAATACTGTATGATTTTAATTTTATGACTTTCTGGAAAAGACAAAACTACGGCAACAATGAAAGAGAGTGGTTACCAAGGGTTAGGGAAGGAAGGAATGAACAGGCAGAGCACAGAGCATTTTTAGGGAAGTAAAATTATTCTGTGAGGTACTATAATGGTGGATATATGTATCAAAACCCATAGAATACAAAAAAAATAAGAATAGACCACAATGTAAACTAAGGACTTTAGTTAAGAATTACGGGTCAGTGACAGGAAATCCCCGAACAGCATAAGAAGTAACTCTGAATCTGAACAATGTGGACAACACTGTTCTGAGTCAAAACAAAAATATTTCAAGACTTAGCTAGTGGTCCAATAGCTAGGACTCTGCACTTTTACTGCTGAGGGCGTGAGTTCAATCCTTGGTCAGGGAACTAAGATCCTACAAACGACACAGCACAGCCTAATTACGGCCTGTGAACTAGCCATAAACAGGTTGTTTTGGTCTTATTTTCTTCTTCATCCCTTCTTTCATTTGGGAATATAAGTCAAGAATTCTTTTATTTGTAAAAGTATCATTAAAAACAATTCAACAATTCAATATAGTGATCCTAATATCTCCTGATCTGAGCATCAAACCAAACAGTTTTAGAACAGAAGCCAACCACATCTTGAAATACACATATTTAGAGATCATTTCATTCAGAGTTTCAAATATTTCAGTTACTTGGGTGCCCTTTTTTTCTAACAATAGTTACAGAACAACTGTACTAGTTACTATCAATCTGATTCCTTTGGGGCTGAAAATAAGATTATGTAAAAGGAGAGTTCTTGGTCCCAGAGCTAGAGGTGCCCTAGCTGTTTGGTTTCAGGATCAAGCCCTGTGTGAATTACTGCCCCAGTAAGCACAGATGCAACCATGAAGGCTGAACATCTTTCAAAAGCAACTGCATCTGCTCTGAGAAGGACATCAAGCAGAGGACTTCTGATGCTGAGCTCCTGAAGAAGTACAGCTTTGAGCCCACACAGGAAGGAAAGCTCTTCCAGCCAAACCCCAAGAGCTTCCTGTGCCAGAAGCAGAGAAGCAGTTACCTCTGGATTTGCGCGTGAAGTGATGATTGCTCAGAACAAGCCTCACCAACCACTAAACCCAGGGAGGGCAGGGTACGGATGGGGAGACATTTCCCTCATTTAGTTTCTGTTAAAGATCTTGACTGCAGTACCAAAAAAAAAAAGGAGATTTTTATTTGCACATAAATAGAACTCTAGTATACCAATCAAATTAAAAGCAAACCTAAAAAGAGATAGCAATGAAAAAAAATAATCCAGTAATAACTTTTAGGAAGAAACATTTAAACTATTAACAAGTATCTCAAATGAATAATGCACTTGGCTTCTCTGCAGGGAGAGCATTCAATTCTTGCTGCCATCAGCCTCTAAAACTCCAGCTCCCTCAATCCACCAGATGTCCAGAGGCGTAGCCACAAAGTACCACCAGATCAAAGCAAGAAAACTCAGCACTCTCCCTACTCCTTCACAGAAGCCACAGGGCCCTGGGCAGGCCATTCTACCTCCACACACCTGATTCTTGCCAGTGAACTGGGACTAACACCACCTCCTGTGGCTACTTCACAGGACTGTTGTTCAGTATGAGGATCAATTCATGCTTTTATAATCTGTTAAGCCCACACCAAAAAAAAGTGGTACTACAGAGAGGAAGTGAAGTGAAAGTCACTCAGTCATGTCCGACTCTTTGCAACCCCATGGACTAGACAGTCCAGGGAATTCTCCAGGTCAGAACATTGGAGTAGGTAGCTGTTTCCTTCTCCAGGTGACCTTCCCAACCCAGGGATCGAACCCTGGTCTCCCGCATTGCAGGCGGATTCTTTACCAGCTGAGCCACCACAGAAGCCCGAGAGAAACACCAGTAAATTAATCAATACATGTAAAGTATTAAACCAATACAAAGGACTTTATGAAGAATAAGAGCATTTCTAAAAATTCAGTGAATGACTTCACATACTAACCAGATGGATGCGTTACAGATGCAATGGAACCTGAGTTCACCAACAATTCCTGCTAGCACTGATTTCTCCCTTTTAGCTCTGGGCTTTCCTCATTTAAACCGTAAGTCATTTCTGCAATAGTCAAGTCCTCCTCCACTTCCAAGCCAAGATGAGTGAGTATTAGGGCCAGAGCAGGGCCAAGCTAGGGAATCAATGAAGTCGTCAATTTGCAAATGAAGTGATGTGCCTGCAGCCATCCTACCTCCATGCAAAGCGAGCTTCACAGAAGACAGTAGGAACTGCCCCAGGAGATGTAACTGCAGGAGAGCTGTGCCCCCAGCCAGTAACCAGAACCAGGAAAAACAAGATTCCGAGGCCCCTCAGAAAAAAGAGGGGACACTGAATCAAGAGAAAACAGGGGACTGCTATCCTTGATGGGAAGGATACATGATTTAGTCTAAAGCAAGAGGGCTTTTCTAACCTGGTGCATATGCACTGCACACATTCACCCACAAGCCCAAGGGACACAACTCCATCAACAGCTCCAGCATCCTCCACGGGTCTGTGGCCTCTGTGGCACCACACCAACACACTGGTTTGTAACTGCTGCAACACCTAATACCACATTAAAAGTTGCATGAAGCTCCCCATTGTCATCCAGGCCTATTTAACAGACGGGTGAAGGAAAAACAAGAACTTTTAGTCTTATTGATGGACACTTATTCTAATTTTTGAGGACACACTTCAGATCCACCATGAATCAAAGCTCCATGCCTGAAAATGCAGATGGCACAAGCAGAAGAGAGTGTACCCCTCACTCACAATCTGCATCTTAGTCTGACACACAAAGGTTCCCTCTGGGTACACAGAAATCCCTTGCAGTAAGGTGCATATACTCAAAGGTACTCACTGTATAACATGAACAAGGCAACCCTGTTACAAGATGAGCAATTTGTTTGTATTGACTTCCCTGGTGGCTCAGACAGTAAAGCGTCTTGCTTACAATGTGGGAGACCTGGGTTCAATCCCTGGGTTGGGAAGATCTTCTGGAGAAGGAAATGGCACCCCACCCCAGTACTCTTGCCTGGAAAATCTGTGTAGCATGGTGGGCTACAGTCCATGGGGTCCCAAAGAGTCGGACACGACTGAGCAACTTCACTTTCACTTTCACTCAGATCTGCAATCAGTGTAAACACCTTTAAAAATGGAATCACAGTATATCATTATTTTACCAGGCCCTGTGAATTGAGGTTTGGGTAAAATGAAACACTTTCCTATTTCTCCAAAGACCATAATTCAAATTTAATAAGAAAGGCTCATGACAGACAATGCACTAAGACATGTCCTATTTCACCTGCCAACACAATGGCACTAGTTGGTCAGCTACAGGCTGAAAAGATTTAGTCAGAGATAAGAACCTCCTCTGAATTCTGACTCCAGTAGAGGTCTTTCTGATCACCAAAGTGTGCTCAGCAGTTATCACTGTTCTTATCACTTTGAGCACATCGTTGTCTATTCATCTATGAACTGTTCCTGAGGACACTCTCCTTAAGGCTTTGACAGTGTTTACTTTCTATAAGTCAGTACACACAACTGCTGCCCTGACACCTACAGTACCCAAGTCACCATTTATGTGGTAGGTGAATCAATACCCACCACTTAAAAGATGTATGTACCAAGATAATTCCAAAGGAAAATGAACATTACCCACTGAGAGGGTCAAAATGCAGGGGATCTGGAAGATGAAAGCCACTGGATTATTTGAAGGCCCAGATGGCTGAAGGCCAAGCTGGCTGGACAAACAGCAAAACACCATCTGAACATCATTCAGAACCTCCTGACAGCCACATCATTAAAGCTACATCAATCCCAAATCAAAGTTTAACCACCAGCTCCAGATATGCCTAGTTCTGAAGTGAAAAGTGAAAGAGTGAAAGAAACAGAATTCCAAGGAAAGATGTGGGGGAGTGGTGAGACACAAGACAACGGTGAGAATTATTTAATGCATTTCCTGATCCACACTCACAGGTGGAACAAGACAGGGACGAACGAAAACTGAATATGAATCCAAGTCCATTCTATCTAGGTAAGAAAGCTTCCAGAGAGAGAAATATCTCAGAGCTTGGGGTCTCCAGGGTCCAAAGCCGCCCCCAAGAGCCTCCTCGCCACTCCAGACTCTGGCTACCCACCTCTGAAGCCTCAGGAATGGGTTCGGTGAATTTATTCTTGGGGTCGGGGGGGTGGCAGCTACCTACTTATCTCCCTTAAGCAGGTCTCTTCTTCCCCACAGACTCCGTGGCACACATGCCCATGGTTCACTGCTCCAATCACCATGTCTTCTGCTAGTGAACCCACTGTACTACATACGCTAGCACACACCACTGGATGCAAAGCCTGCCTTACACATAAAAAAAAGGGGGAGTTCCAAGAGACCTGGGGAGTCAGCAATCTGGTGTTCTGAAGGCTTATTGACTCATTACTATCTCTTATGGCCTGATGGAAACACACAAGGAAAAGTCAGTGGAGTGTGCTTTCTCATGCCAGTGACCCAAGACACCATGAAGCACACCTAAGAAAGGGATCAGCTCTGCGGGTCACACAGAGCCAATCTGTGCCCGACCTGGCAGAGGTCTGCTGACTGGATGCACAGTCACAGGCTTCTGACGGGAAGTCAAACAGCTGGTTTCACGGTCATCCCCGTAACAGGCAGCCAATATATCTGAGCTACGGCCCAAGCAGTTCTGAGGTGCGCTGAGCCTACGGGACTACTAGAGAACTCTAGCTGATGACACCTTCCCAACAAATGTGTGACTTTTCATGTTAATTTTTAAAAAACAGTTAAGTCATTTTTATTTCTCATACACACATGCATATTATTCTAAGGTTAACAGCCATATCACCAAACTGTTGAACTTTTAAACTAAATTAGTTGGCATGGTATAACTATAAAAACAGCTACTTAAAACCCTTGCAAAAACACAACTCACAGCCCCTTGCTACCTCTAATACATAGAACATATCACTGACTCAGGTCGAAACAGTCTCCTTTAAAATATTCCTTTAGACAAATCACTTGGCAATGGAGAAATCCCAATCCATTGGAAAATGCAACAAAACCACCATAAATCATACCAAGCCTTTTTCCCTCCAGCCCCACCTCTCAAACTCATTACCAAGAAGACGAGAAGGAATTGCTTCTTCACCTGAAAACAGACGTCTAAACACTGACTTTGGGCTGACTCTCTTCTGGCCACATTACTAAGGGATAGGTGGAGATCAATGGAAAGACACTTTTTGTTGCATTTAGTTCATAATAAAACAATGATTTCTCCTGCTTTCTGATTTCTACGATATAAAAACTGGGGGGAAAAAAACTCTCCTGAACCAACACACTGAAATATGGAAGAAGGAGAAGAGCAGGCCACCCCAGCAGGCAGCTGCGTTGAGAACACGGCCGTGCAGACTGGCATGAAACCATCACAAACTGTCACTGTCCTCAACATCCTTGTGGTTTACAAGAGGAAACTTTTCAAAGAAAATAACTGTGAACAATTAAAAAGCAGCACATCAACAGGTGCAAAATGAAATGTACACAGGAGTGCCAAGGAGACTAACTTCATGCTCCCCAACAGGGAGGAAGGCAGTCCTTTAAACAGCTATTTACCTCAGGGAAATCGGTGTCACTCAGCTATGCAAACACCCCAAACTTGCACTCTTGACACAGGAAAAAAAAAAGCTCAAGGTCAAGTCTGAGTGGTCCTGGCAGCCCAAGTCCATCCCCTTTTCACTGCTCAGCTGAGGCCTGGGGAAATCAGCATGCTGTCTGCTAGCTGGCTCTTTGTGGCACAGTCAGAATCAGGAATAACTGACTCCAGCATCTGCTGCCAGGCTAGCAGAGCATCCTAACCCCAACAGGCTGGCCAGACCTCACTCATTGACTCACATGGGCCTCTGTGCAAATAAGGACACAAAAAGTTTTGCAAGCTTGTCCTTCCAAAGACCAGAGGTAGTGTGAAATGAACCAAATAACAGATCCCTTCCACTAGCCCCAAAATTCTATGAAGCACGCGGCCCTCTTTAGCCCTTGGTCCTCAAAACTCCTTCTATATGTAGATCAAGTCCCACAGCTGAATGCAAAGCAGACCACCTCCCTCCTATTCTTAACCAAGTTAGTAAAAGGATCATAGACAAAGAACAAAAAACACACAAACAGAACTTTGTGTTATATTATTGCCATGTTTTTCAAGCTCCAGGCTTAAATAGTCCAAAACATGTCTTTTAAGACACACACAAAGCAACGGAGGCTTAAGACTTTTGCTGGTGGTTTTATGATTATGACTATCTGAGATTTGTCATTCGTATAAACATAAGAGGAAATTATCCAGTGTTATTTTAACCTTGAAATCACTTTCTTAACGATGCTGTCCTACCGTTCCTCTAGGTACACAGCTATTCCTATGGACTTTTATCTTCAGATCAGCCAGGGCAGCCTGAATGACTCCCTCTGGGCAGGCCTGGAGCACTTCCTTCACCACCAGGTTAACCCACCACCTTGCCTAAGAGGGTGATAAGGAAACCAGAGGCACTGCCAAGTTGTCACTGTGCCAACATGGTCACCTTTTGACCTCCAGAAAGGTGATTTTGAAATCCTCCCCGAGAAAACTGTAATTACTAACTGAAAACAGCATTCCATTCAGTATGGTTTGCATTTTTGAGGATGACACACACTGGAGTCAAAGTTGCCTCTGCTGGCCAGAGCAAGGGGTGCCCCTATAACCAGGAAGAGCAACGAGACCTGAGGGACATCAGATGGCCCTGCCGCCACCACCACTCTGCCCAGCCCTGCCACCAGGACACACAGGCACCTCTCCCACAAAGGATGCCTCTGCAGACCAAGTTATCACCCACTGCCCCACGCTGACAAGACTGGAGCGGGCCCTTGGGCAGCCCCTTGTCAGGGGGACAGAATCTTATCTGTGTCTGAATCCCACTCGTCACAGGTCCTGGCATAGAGGAGGCACCTCATTAACTGACTCAACAGTAAACTGAACAGATGAATGAAAGACTCTGAAATGTAAACAGAAAAGGTCATGTGGACCCCTGGCTTACACCAATAATATAATCCTAGCTTTTCATCTGTTCTCATCTTTACAACAGCCCTCCAGTAGGCAGTGCTCTCCACATTTTGTGGAGCAGGGACCCAGGTTTAGTGAGTTAAATAAATTATCTAAGGCCTCAGTAATGCTGCCGGTAGAGCACAAATGTGAATTTATGTATCTCTAGTTCCAAAACCTTTCCAACATACCAAATCATCTTAATAAAAGTTTGCCTATCTAAACCTTCCCAAGTGAATCGAAAGAATAAGCAAAAGTAAATATGCTAATTTCAGAATTAAAAAATGTTTCTCATACTGTCCACTATAAATAATACAAACCAAAAAACGTCAAAACACAAAACTAAATGGATTCAAACAGTGACTGAAGCCCCGAAACTCTGGCCCCGTGAGGAAGAGCTCAGGTCCAGGTGAATGAAGAGGAGGCATCCGGCGGGTGAGGAGGAAAAGCACACAGCCCTCCCCCCAAGGAAGGGTTTACCACTGTTCCATGCCTTGCCAGGGCCTCTCTGAAGGAACTGTGTCTTCTACTTATATATTTTTTCTGACCAGGTCTATCACCGCACTATACATACCATAAAGGTTCAAAAACAGCTGTATTAGAATTAGCAAGTAAATAAACAGTGAACTCTGTAAGCAAACTGAATAAAGTAAAAGCAAGAAAGAACTGAGGTGCTCCCTGGTAAAAGAAAGCCATCATGCTCCTCTGGGGTTATTGCGAGCAAACACAGTCCTGTTCCTCCTCCTGCCCTGCCTGCAAGCCCAAGCAGACATGCCAGCAACTCCTCTTGGTAATGATAGGAAAGAAATAGGTAAGGCCAGCAATGCAAACCACAAGGCCAGACATCTTGCCCATTCATCCAGTGACGAGTGCTGACGCATCATTTGGTGATCCTGTCGTCCCTCCAATGATTGTCTGAAGTTTGGTGATGGGAGGCTTTGAAGTAGGGGTACCCTTGGAGTGAAGGCCACAACAAAGGGCAATGATCCCCCCAAATTCACTCCTGGGTGTCCTCTTAAATCTCAAGTAGAAACTATTTTTTATAAACTCAATGTTTGGCAGTCGGTTGGAGGTGGGTCACATGGGAATTGTACATCTCACCAGAAGGTCCAAGGACAGCTCTGTGAGCATTTATAGAGTAGTTCAAAGCACGGGCACTCATCCAAGAACAGCCCCCACAGGTCAGCCTTTCCTTCCAACAGTGTCTGTGAGGCAGGAACTCTGCCTGCAACCCACACCAGGCTTCTGGAAGGGCTCTGGCAAAGCTCTCAGCACCCTCCTAAGTTCCAAACCCGACAAGACTCATCGGGTCCCCACCGTGTGCCCTCTCAGAAAGTATGTCACACGCTAACACCACTGCCCGGCCCTCCATGTCCCGTCTCCCTCTGACCATCCACGGCTCTGACACCCTCACCAGCACTTCTTCTTCCACTGGAGAAATGTTACCGGGAGAGTGGGAAGAAGGGAGTGCGAGGAGGAGGAAGCAGGAGAAGATGGACCGTGGGTTCACTCGCTACACCCCGATAACTGCACCACACATTCAACCATGTACAGATTTCCCTTGGACTGTCCTATGGTAGAATTCAGGGCCCAACACTGAGAAACAACCTTCAGTGGCTTTATCACTGTATCTGCTTAAATGATACCCAGTTAAAACAGCCGCAGGCTAACAGACAACTACAAGAGCCTCACTACAACTGACGCGGCAGCGCCCAGGGCAGGCCAGCAGGAAGCCAGGAGAACAGGCTGCGTCCTCAACAGATCATTCTTCAGAAAGGCAGGCACCAGACCAACCGGTGTTTATCAGTCTTAAAATATAATCATCTCAAAGTCCACCTCTCCCACACCACTCCCTGAGTCCCTCAGACCTCCTCTCACCCAAGTCCCAGAAAATGCTTACTCCACAAAGATGGATCCCACATAAGACCGTATAACTGGTCAAGGTCTAAACAGTTTTCTGACTGACCCTGTAGCTAAGGAAAGAAGAGAAGCGAAAGACGAGGAAGATAGGAAAAGATATACCCAAATGAACACAGGGTTCCAGAGAATCGCAAGGAGAGATAAGAAGGCCTTCCCAAAAAGAACAGTGCAAAGAAACAGAGGAAAACAATAGAGTGGGAAAGACTAGAGATCTCTTCAAGAAAATTGAAGATATCGAGGGGAACATTTCATGCAAGGATGGACACAATAAAGAACAGAAGTGGTAAGGACCTAACAGAAGCAGAGGAGATTAAGAAAACATGTCAAGAATACACAGAACTAAATAAAAAAAGGTCTTAATGACCCAGATAGTAACCATAGTGTAGTCACTCAACGAGAGCCAGACATCCCAGAGTATAAAGTCAAGTGGGCCTTGTGAGGCATTACTACAAACAAAGCTAGCAGAGGTGACAGAATTCCAGCTGAGCTATTTCAAATCCTAAAAAGATGATGCTGTTAAAGTGCTGCACTCAACATGCCAGCAAATTTGGAAATCTAAGCAGTGGCCACAGGACTGGAAAAGGTCAGTTTTCATTCCAATCCCCAAGAAGAGCAGTGTCAAAAAATGTTCAAACTACAGTACAATTGACCTCATTTCACATGTTTGCAAGGTTATGCTCAAAATCCTTCAAGCTAGGCTTCAGTAGTATGTAAACTGAGAACTTCTAGATGTACAAGCTGGGTTTAGAAAAGGCAGAGGAACTAGAGATCAAAACTGCCAATATTTGTTGAATCATGGAGAAAACAAGGGAATTCCAGAAACATATCTACTTCTGATTCATTGCCTAAGTTAAAGCTTTCGACTGTGTGTTGGTCGCTCAGTCATGTCCGACTCTTCGCAATCCCATGGACTGTATCCCTCCAAGGATTCTTCAGGCAACAATACTGGAGTGGGTTGCCGTTTCCTTCTCCAGGTGATCTTCCCAACCCAGGGATCAAACCCGGTATCATGCACTGCAGGCAGATTCTTTACCATCTGAGCCACCAAGGAAGCCCTTGGATCACAACAAATTGCGGGAAATTCTTAAAGAGATGGGAGTACCAGACCACCTTAGATGAGATGGTTAGACTCCTGAGAAACCTGTACATGGGTAATGAAGCATCAGTTAGAATTGGACCCTAAACAATGGACTGGTTCAAAATTAGGAAAGGAGTACGTCAAGGCTATATACTCTCACCCTGCTTGTTTAACTTCTATGCAGAGTACATCATGTGAAATGCCGGGCTGAATTACTCACAGGCTGGAATCAAGATTGCAGGGAGAAACACCAAATACCTCAAATATGCAGATGAGACCACTAATGACAGAAAGTGAAGAGGAACTAAAGAGCCTCTTGATGAAAGTGAAACAGCAGAGTGAAAAAGCTCCCTTAAAACTCAACATTCAAAAACTAAGCATCCGGTCCCATCACTTCAGGGCAAACAGATGGGGAAAAAATGGAAACAGAGAACAGACTTTATTTCCTTGGGCTCCAAAATCACTAAGAACGATGATGGCAGCCAGGAAATTAAAAGACGCTTGCTCCTTGGAAGAAAAGCTGTAACAAACCTAGACAATGTATTAAAAAGCAGAGACATCACTTTGCCAACAAAGGTCCATATAGTCAAAGTCATAGTTTTTTCAGCACTCATGTATGGATGTGAGAGTTGGACCATAAGTAAGTCTGAGTGCTGAAGAACCGATGCTTTTGAATTGTGCTGCTAGAGAAGACTCTTGAGAGTCCCTTGGATTGCAAAGAGATCCAACCAGTCAATCCTAAATAGGAAATCAGTCCTGAACATTCATTGGAAGGACTGTTGCTGAAGCTGAAGCTGCAATGGTTTGGACACCTGATGAGAAGAGCTGACTCACTGGAAAAGACCCTGATGCTAGGAAAGACTGAGGGCAAAAGGAGAAGGGGATGACAGAGGATGAGATGGTTAGACAGCATCACCCACTCAATGGACATGAGTTTGAGCAAACTCCAGGAGATAGTGGAGGACATAGGAGCCTGGCATGCTACAGTCCATGGGGTCACAAAGAGTCAGACACAACTTAGCAGCTGAACAATAACAACAACATCATCAAAGTAAGAGTGCTGAGAGCCTGCTGGCGATGGGGTGCTATGTCCTATGGGCCTCATCCCCACAAACCATCTTCCAAGTCCTCAGTAAACTCACACAGAGAAAAATAAAATTATAAGTAATAAATACAAAAGACTTGGCACATCTAAAAATTAAGGGCAAGAAAACTGAAACCAGAATGCACAGATAATAATCTACTAAGAATTGGATTATCATGGACAAGGCAGCATTCTGAGCCTCTCCCAGCATTCTGAGGCCCTGGAGCCACATTCAGAGCCCGCTTCCCAGCAGAGCTCGGTGTCTGCCCATTGATATGACCCATGCACACCAGGGTGCATGGCAGGGCAAGGCCAGTCACTCAGAGGCCTTCAGGTCAGTACACCAACAAGCTTAACCCACCAGACTGAGAGCATATCTGCTCCAGGTGGCAACTATAGTATCTTTCCAATTATGGGAGCTGGAAAAATGCAGTAAGGATCTCTTATTATATTAAATAAAGTGAAGCAGAGAGGACAAAAGCAAAGTATATAGGAAACAAAAGGCAAATACAACTCGAATAACCTGTGTTACTTGGGGGAAACTAATAGAATCTCTAAAACCAGTTAATTCTAAACAATTCTACAGCCGTGGTGTCAATTCCTTCCAAACAAGAACACAAAATCCAAAAGCCACAAAAGAAAAGACTGATAATATAACCACATAGACATCAAAAACTTCAGCCTGGTAAAAATCAAAGTTTAAAGACAAGTGACAAAAATTTGGAAACAGTAGGTGTAAGTTTTATCACGAAACCTACTTCTCAAACATATAAAATGCTCCTAGAAATTCAAGAGAGAAAAAAAAAGTGCAACAACCTACATACACAGAGGGTACTAAAACTCATATGAAAGATATACAATCTCACTCATAACAATAGAAATATAAATTAAAACTACATTTAGATACCATTTTCCACCTACCAGGTTGGTAAGCTCCAAAACTGTGCGGTGACACGGTCTACTCCTGAGGATGTGGCAAACAGGCCCCCTCACCTATGGCTGGTGCCACCCCCACGGAGCTCGATAGGCAGTGTCAGCCAAAACCACAAATGCACGTGCTCTTTGACTTGACAACTCCAGTTCTGGGAACTTATCCTGAAGGCACACTTTGCACGCAATTCAATACAATGAAATTAAGCCGCATGTTCATCAATAGAGAAATGATTCAATAAATGACAGAGCATCTATTAAATGGGACAGGAGACAGCTGTAAACAGGAGAGGAGGGGAGAGAAGGAAGTTTTTTGTATGCTCATGTGAAGGATCTCCAAACCGCGTCAACTATAAAAAGTGGTTCAGGAAAATGGGGGTGACACCTTCTAGATACACAGAGGTGGTGGCGGTTAACACATTTTCAAGTCCTTCATGAGTGAATGAAATGATTCTAGAAAGACACACAAGAAACTAATGACCGTGATTTTAAGACGGGACAGGCACAGAGTGGACAGAGTAGGCTTCTGAGTCAATACTTTTTGACACCTCATTTTATTTTTGAACCATGTGATGATACTGTCTAATCAAAACTATAATAATAATAATAGTTTTTAAACTCCGTATCAGCTGCAGCTTAGGCGACCCTGTCTCCCACATCGATTATACCCCTCATCTTCAGGGGACCCTTAATATCCCCTCACAGTACTTGGTTTGCCAGTCCACTACCCTCAAGTCTGTTTCAATGACAAAAAGGTTCAGAAAACATAAATTATTCTTGAATATCATACTTTGAAACTAAGAAGGAATACTTTTTCCTACGTGTGCACCAGGCAAACCTGAAAGGGCTGAACCCTCTTGGGTTAACAGAGAAGCTGGCTGACCTCCTTATACCAAGGGACTCTGGGAGACACCCACTTTCCAACCCCTCCCCATCACTCTCCACAGTGCTCCAGCCCACAGCCTGCACTGTGCCAGACCTCTGGAACATCTCAGACCAGTCTTCAATAACCAAGACTGGGGCTGTGCATGGAAACCCGGAAGCTGCCCACAGCCCTGGTGGGAGAACCTCTGCATTGGGGTCCACAGTGCCTACATTTCCACTCCCATGGTACAGAACTGCACCCAAACCCTTTCAACTGTTCACCTTTACCTAAAAACCCAGAAACAACTCTCACTGCTAATGACACGTTCAGGCCATAGTTTTTGCACAACTACCTGGCCTCTGTACAATCTAAGTCAGCTCTTCTTACCACCATATCTTACAGAACTAGGACCACTTTAATTCTTTTACTATTAGAGTCTAGCACCCACATAACTAAACCTTTTTATCAAGAGATGCATAGAACAATACATGCGCACTGTATATGCAGAGAATAATCTGTAACAAGTTCAATGATGAAGCCTCTCAAATCTGCCCCCAATTACCTGTTCTCCTGGAAAATCAGGTAGCATCAAACCATCCTGAAGCAGTTGCTTCTAGCGCTTTTCTTGGAAAGTCAACACCACCCCAGCAAGCCGTCACTTCCCTCCACAGGGCTGCTGGAAATGAGTCCCCAGGTTTGGCAAACTACAGCTCCAGAAAACCATTAATCTCGCAATGCCATTCTGGAGATCACCACAAAATCATATTTCCAAACGAAATAAACCCAGTCTCCCAAACTGGTATGCTTTGGAACAAGGAAACAAACAGCCGGAGACGGCAATGAATTACAAATGGCATGCTAATTACCAGTTACTTCCAGAAATAGCTGAAGACTGCAGGATTTTTGCTGTTGTTGTTAAAATAACTACAGCCTTTATTCTAGGGCTGGGCAAAAGCATCTGATTTATTCAAATGCTTCAGCTTCTCAACATAATCACATTTATATGTTCTTATCTGAAAGGGGGAGTAGGTGGAGACAAACCTTGGGATCTGGGGGCATGGATCCCCAGAGACAGTGGTGAGGGATCACCAAGCCCACTGCCAGTGTGGCTTGCCCTCTAGTAGATAAAGGAGGGGCCAGGGAGACCAAGTCTCCACACAGCATCTCAGCACCTTCACCATTTACTCCACGGCAGGTGGATAAGCAGCAACTGTGCCTGGCAAGTTTTAGAGTTTAGACTCCTCCCTTCAAGAAACTTACAATCTGTTGAAAACAGGAGAAAGGGCACGAGTACAACAGAAACGTGGTCATTCTGTCCACCGCCCTTTGGTTCACTAAGGACAAAACACACACCTCCCCAACATGAGTTCAGCTCCAGGGATACACACCTCACCTCAGATCCCCATTTGTGCTGTGGATGCAGAGCCTACCAGGTTTAACTGCGGAATTTGGGGTCTGAGCCCTGTGTAGAGATTAACCCACCAACAGCTACCCATGCCCCAAACCTTCTGCCACCTCATTACCCCTCTAAATACGTCCCATCCTCCAACCCCTGCTCTCAAATTCCAGAATGTTCCGGAAGGAAGTCTCCTTCAAGGTCACCTGGTCTAGCAAAAGCTCCCCCAGGCTTAGCGGAGTCGAATGGGGACGGTTCTTGGGTCAAACACGTTTAAGGAGATTCTGGGTTAAACAACACTACTGTTTTCTCTGCTGCCAAACTTCTCAGAGCCTCTAATATGCTAAAAGGTACATTAAGAATCTCCAAGAAGGGGGTTTGACAGGCAACACTTATAAATCTGATGGACTAGAAATCTTTTCTCTTGCCCCCTCCTGAGACCAGACTCCTCTGAGTGCCACACTCCAGGCTCTGCCACCTTCTCTACTGTCTGGCTGAGTACCCACTCCAGTCAGGCACACACTGCCTGCTGAGGACGCAAAAATGGAGATGACACAGAGGCCTCCAGGTGCTCGCTGCAAGACTCTGGGGAGTGAGCTGCTCAAAGCCATGAGGCTAATTACTGGACGGTCTCCGAGCTCCAACTAGCGGCCAGCTCCCAGTTCACCACACCCGTGCACACCCAGCTCTGACTGGAAGAGGTGTTCAGTTGTGGAGTGATCAGATGGAGTTCTCTAGAGAGACTCAGCAGCAGCCAAGATCCCCCGTTAAAACAGGACACACAGCATCTGCTTCACTTATTTGAACAATCCTGCTTAGTGTTACTACAACAAGAGAATCTTAGGGTACAGTGGTTGATAACATAAAGACTAAATCATGATACCAAATTCAAACCTGCTATCACTTGAGCTTTCACCTCATGGCCAGTTCTCAAATATGTGCACCAAAAATAAGCAGAGATGGTCATAGGCACCTTCACTGGGACAGGTCTGGAGGGAGATGACCGCAGCAGGCAGCAGCCACCCAGGACAGGGCCTGGCCCCTGCCTCACGGCTCTGTCTCTAGATGGTGCTAGTGGCTGACTCCAGAGACACATCCTCAGGACAAAAAGCCACTGGAGCAGAGCTGCCCTTCTGGCTCCCAGGTCCCCACCAAAACCACGAGCCCCACCTTGAGAAGCTGGGCAGGCAAGGAAGGGTGCCAGCATGGCAAGAGAAGCACCAGTTTGCCTTCTACACCCCAAAAAGCCTCACCCAGAAGAAGGCACCTGCTGGCTCTCTCGAGACAAGCCAGGGCCTGAAGCCAGGCCTTGGGAGGGCAGAATTCCTCCAGAGCAGCCAGACAGGCTGCCACCAGCTGTTCCTGTTTCCATGTACTCCGGCAAGGCAGGCGCCTCTCTCCAGACATAGCCAGCTAGCTACTTGAGCATGGAGGCACCAGGCGAACACAGGCAGGCAGTCTTTCAACCCAACCCTCCCAGGGGAACACCACCCCCTAGGACCCAGAGGCACTGGACTTTCCTTTGTTTCTACACCATTCATTGGGACCCTAAAACATACAGACATCACCAACAGCATCCACTGGAGTCCGTAAGCTGTAATGTCTCATTGGAATTCACTTGTAATTATCACATCAGCCTGGCCTCCCGAGTAAAAACTGAAAGTGGTACCACAGAGGGCTTTAGTCTCAAATCCAGATCTGATACAAGACTGCTCCAGTCCCTGTCCTACACACCNGTATTCCAAGGCCAAATTTGCCTGTTACTCCAGGTGTTTCTTGACTTCCTACTTTTGCATTCCAGTCCCCTATACTGAAAAGGACATCTTTTTTGGGTGTTAGTTCTAAAAGATCTTATAGGTCTTCATAAAACCGTTCAACTTCAGTTTCCTCAGTGTTACTGGCATAAACTTGAATAACTGTGATATTGAATGGTTTGCCTTGGAGACGAACAGAGATCATTCTGTCGTTTTTGAGATTGCATCCAAGTACTGCATTTCGAACTCTTCTGTTGACCATGATGGCTACTCCATCTCTTCTGAGGGATTCCTGCCCGAAGTAGTAGATGTAATGGTCATCTGAGTTAAATTCACCCATTCCAGTCCATTTTAGTTCGCTGATTCCTAGAATGTCGACGTTCACCCTTGCCATCTCTTGTTTGACCACTTCCAATAGGTCCCACTATACTTCCAGGTTCCATATCCTGACCCCACACCATACATTTTCTTATCTGAGCAATCAAGGAAAGGCTTGTCCATCACTTTGGACATAGCAGACAGGCCTGGTAAATACCTGACACCAGACTTAAAGTTCAGGCACCAACCCATGGCTCAGCAGCTCAGCAAACTATGTATCGGTAACTAGAATAGGTACTTCCTTTCAATCTGGCCCCTGTGTTTACCGGGGCTGACTCATCCCAGTCCTCCACAGCATGCTAGAGAAAAGGCTGGATGACTTCCACAGGCTAGAAAACACCAAAGGACATAGCACCCTCTGCTCCCCAACACAGGTCAGCAAAGCAAAGGCCCCTCCTAAATGCAGAGACTCTCAGGGCCCCAAGTCACTCAGTCTCAACTCCCTGTGTGAACATTCTCTATGGCCAGCCACAGGAAGTAGGAACTCATCTTATAAAGAAGGCGGTCATTTCCTTTCAGACCAGGCAGCAAAAAACACATGCAAAGGGAGGACATTAAGCAGTGAAAGGCAAGCCCTGACAGGCCACAAAGGCCAGGTACTTCCTGTACAACCCCTTTCCACTTTACAAGGATCCTCTGTAAGTTCAAGGTTTGCCTCATTCTGCAGATGGAGAAACTGAAATGCAAAATGAAGGGACCTGCCCAACAACGCAGAACTAGGAACTGACAGACCACATAATCCAACCCAAGTATTTCTGCCTCCAAAGACCATGAACTCTTCTCAAGGGCATGATTATGACCTTGTAGAAAGCAGGTATTATAGACTCTGAAATATTAAAAAACTGAAATGCACAAAAATGAAAATAGTGGTTATGTGACAATAATGAAATAACAGCCCTTATATGAATAATGGCCCCATAATGAAATCTGCCCTTTCTTTTGTATCTAAATTTTCTTGCTTTTATTATTTTAAATGTTACAAAGATAAAATGCTGTTTACAAATAAAAACTATGTGTTTATGAGTGAAAGGGTATTTTCTATTAGTTATATTATGATTTCCTAAGAAAACAAAGCAGGACCTGTCACTAGTCAGCGCCATTCCCAGACAGGCACATGGAAGCAAAAACTCTAGCCTCTATGCTTACAGGTCACTTCTGGACCAGAGCCTGGACTTACTGGGACAAGACTTTCCAGAGCTCCCACTCCCTGTTTCATGCAAACTGATCTTTAAGAATACCAAAGTTTCGTTTTGAGACCACCCTGCTAAGTGAAAGTAACTGACTGCACCCTATTCCTGCCATAATGAACTGGGGAAGGCCACTTTCACCACAGCACAACGACCCTCCTCCCGTTCCCCCCACTGTGAGCTGAATCGCAGGGATGGCAAGGTGCGGTGGAGGGGGACAGCCCCTCAGGAACACCAGGAGCCCTGGACTGGGAGGAGAGCTGTGTCTGCTCCTCCCTCAAGACTGGTGGCCTCAAGACCTCGCAGCCACTCAGCCTCTCTAGGCTTCAGGTTTTCTTCTTTATACAATGTAAAAAGTGAAATCGGTGGCCTTCACAGTTACTTGAAGTTCTAAAACTGACTTTATTACTTCTGCCTTTGTCAGCATGGGTAGTGCTCAGTCTTTCACACAAACATAAATTAAACTCTTTCTGTACAGTCATGAGAAGCACACATACCAAAGTATATATTAGACTTCACTTCTACTGGGGAAGTCTTTCAGCCTCATAGAAATTCATATATTAGAAAACAAAAACAAAAAAACAACAGTGGCTATGCCCTTTGGTTCAGATATTCAAGAACAGGTATCACCTGAAACACAATACAAAGATTCTTAACACACCTGGAAGTCAGCGCACCCCGCTCCCAATGCACTAAGCAGACAGGACCAACCCCTTCCAGGTGCCAGCTGAGCCTTTAAATTCACTCTACGTCTACAGGTATAAGCTCACACACAGGCCATCTGGACAGGGGAAGCTGTGCTTCAGGTTGAGTAAAATCCAGTTACAGGTGGCCCCATACCCACACCTGGGATTCACAGGAGGGGCTGGTTTTTCCTGGGTCAGGCTTGGGCACCTTGGTGGGGATGAGTCTACAGAAGGGTCAAACTCCAGGTTTTCCCAGCCACCAGGTCCACCACAGCTTCCCAGGATGTTGGGCATACCACGCAAGGTCATGTGTGCTGAGGGCAGGAGAGTAAACGTGTTGAGCTTCTACAGAGTCCAGATGCCAGGGGGCTTCACTACTCCTGATGTGTTTGCTGGAGCCACCTCCCTTAGAAAGTGCTGGTGTTGGATTCCTCAGCTGCAGACCAAGATGGCACAGCTCATTTAAGGGAAGAAGGGTTCACCTACAAGTCAAATGCTTGATTTTTACTGTGCTTGATTACTACAATATACAGTGTTTTTATGCATGTCCCTAAAATATGACCCTCTAGGTACCAAAATGCTCTTTGTTCTTAAGCATTTTCTACTAACTAATCAACAAATCTGACAGAATTCGCTTTTTAAAAAAAATTATTTGGCTGTGCTGGGTCTTCATTGCTCCGTAGGCTTTCCTCTAGTTGCAGTGAGTGGGGGCTACTCTCCAGCTGTGGTACGTGGGCTTCTCACCGTGGTGGCTTCTCCTGTTTCTGCGCATGGGCTCTAGGGTGCCTGGCTACAGAAGTTGCAGCTCCCAGGCTCTAGAAAGCAGGCTCAACAGTTGTGGTACACAAGCTTAGCTGCACCGAGGCATGTGGGATCTTCCCAGATCAGGGATCAAACCCATGTCTCCTGCATTGGAAGGCAGATTCTTTACCACTGAGCCACCAGGAAAGCCCCAGAATTCACTTCTATACCCTGTTGAGAGTACCGACAATCTCACGGCTATTCCGTAAGACCAAACTAAAAAGATACACATTTTTTTTTAACCGAACAACAGGCTAGCAGGCAAATAAGAAGGCAGGCTGTTCTTACATCAATTATGGTATAAAAGTGTGCAATCAGAATTTTCCTAGCAATCATTAAAAATATCATTTTCACCTGGCCCGGAAACACCCTTCATCCACATCTTCCAGGACAAGGTCTGCAAGGGCACAGGCCACAGCGAAGGCTCTCGCTTCCAGGTTCACTCCACTGCTTCATAAAGTTCTGACCTTAGCAAGTCACTAAGGTCTCTGACTTCCATTTCCTTAATTGTAATAGAAGTTTTTGAATATATCCAATTGCTGTGGTCACTCAGTTCTAAAGAAAAACACATAACTTCCTCTTGAGTTAATAACACTACCACAGATATCCTTCTGATGACAAAAATCTCTTGCTAAGTATTCAGACTGAGTGATTATTTTTTTAAGAGGAGACCATTTGTCACAATTATTTCCTATTTAAGCCATTTCTGGTCCAGTCCTGATGTGCTCCCAGCTGACAGCCTCAAATTGACAGTCACCTTGACCAACATCAGCCCTTTCGGGATGAGCCAAAACTAGCGTTTAACATGTATATTCCTCAGCTTACTATACAGAATGAAATAGCCAGAGTTCGTTAAAAGAAGAGCCACTAGGACAAATCTGTCACTGAAACCTCAGAAATAATTCAGCATGAACTGAGAAAGAGCTAGCACTGAACTTGTACTAAAGGACTCTGCCAGCCCCCAGCCTATGGGCCTGACTCCTCCAAGACCCCTAAGGAGGATGGGACAAGCTTCAAACAGTGCCATTTACATATGATTTTCCAGGACTGAAAGCAAGGTAAAATGTAATATTTTTAAAAAGTTTAAGAGTAAATTAATGAGAAACACTGAGGCCGGGGGGTATTAAGCACAAGCTGGAATCAAGATTGCCGAGAGAAATATCAATTATCTCAGATAAGCAGATGATACCAGCCTTATGGCAGAAAGTGAAGAAGAACTAAAGAGCCTCTTGATGAAGTTAAAAGAGGAGAGTGAAAAAACTGGCTTAAAACTCAACATTCAGAAAACTGAGATCATGGCATTCAATCCCATCACTTCATGGCAAACAGATGGGGAAGCAATGGAAACAGTGACAGACTTGATTTTCTTGGGCTCCAAAATCTCTGCAAATGGTGACTGCAGCCATGAAATTAAAAGATGCTTGCTCCTTGGAAGAAAAGCTATGACCAATCTAGACAGCATATTAAAAAGCAGAGACATTACTTTGCTGACAAAGTAAAGGTCCGCTAGTCAAGACTACGGTTTTTCCAGTGGTCATGTATGGATGTGAGAGTTGGACCATAAAGAAAGCTGAGTGCCGAAGAATTGATGTTTTTGAACTGTGGTGTTGGAGAAGACTCTTGAGAGTCCCTTGGACTGCATGGCGATCCAACCAGTCCATCCTAAAGGAAATCAGTCCTAAATATTCATTGGAAGGACTGATGTTGAAGCTAAAACTCCAATACTTTGGCCACCTGATGCGAAGTGCTGACTCATTTGAAAAGACCCTGATGCTGGGAAAGAATGAAGGCAGAAGGAGAAGGGGACAACAGAGGATGAGATGGTTGGATGGCATCACTGACTCAATGGACTTGAGTTTGAGTAAACTCCGACGATGGACAGGGAGGCCTGGTGTGCTGCAGTTCATGGGGTTGAAAAAAGTCGGACACGACTGAGCGACTGAACTGAACTGAATGATTTAATACTGACATCTGAAAATTCACTTGCAATGTGAAAAAAATGAAGAAGGAAGGTGACATTCATCTAAAACTTCTTAGTGAAGCAGTCACTTTTTAAAAGAAAAAAATATCCTAAAGTTATGATTTAATCTGAAAGTGAACCATAAAATAATTGTACTCCCATTTCTTCTTCTGTAACACAGTGAGGGTCTGGTGTGAAACAGTATTCCAATCATGCTGAGCATTTGCACAACTTCTGCATGAGTAGTTCTCTTCTCACATCTAAATGTATTTAATTTCTATATCTCTTTGGAGATGGAGAAGAAATGCAAGCCATAGAACACCACATTCAAACTACTGCTGACTGAGACACAATACGCACGCACACCAACACACAGGATCAGCTACAGTTTGTCCACATGGCAAGAGCCTCCCAGCAGCAACCTAGACATTTCTAGATGCTAAAAATGTTTTATAACTCAAGTTTCCATCATCTATACTCATCTCAAGCCATATGATCCCCTGAGGGGGTTGGCAAAAGCAACAGGAAAAGAGTATGGGTCACAGAATCTCAAACACACAGAGAACACATCCAAGGATAATGTCAGCAGTCAACCCCCAGGTCACTTTGTTCACACACAACATTGCTGTTACCATTTGCCATATCTTGTGAAACGCCTAAGACGCAAGCCAAGCAAAACATCAGGCTTCAGAAATGCCTTATTATTCTCTCCATCCACTCCACCATCCAGCACCCTGAGGCCAGGAAACTTCTGAACTTCACCGCACTTCCATGTCTCTAGTTGAGCCCTTAATAGCACAAAAGAAATACATGAGAACTGTCGGAACTAAAACACCTAACGTCGAGCACTTCTTTTTTGGTAGCGCAGAAGGGAAAATTTTGTTTTACTGAACATTTTCCAAAATTTTATCTCACTGGCTAAAAAGTACCCTAATCAGTTAGGCCAACAGACTTTGGGGCAATATTTCCCTAGTAAACAGGAAACACCCTATGATGTAGCCTCTCCTTGGGACACTGCATCCACCTCAAGCCTAACAAACACAGTGTTCAAAAATAAAACTGTAAGCTTAAGGATGCAAGGGAGGGACTTCCCTGGTGGTACAAGGGCTAAGAGTCTGTCCTCCCAATGCACTGGGCCAGAGAACTAGATCCCACACGCCACAACTGAAGATTCTGTGCACTGCAGTGAAGATCAAAGATCCTACACACCACCATTAAAGACCTCATATGGCCAAATAAATAATCAAAATAAACATTTTTTTAAAAGAATGGAAGAGAAAATTACATTGGTCATGAGATGACACATTTTTATTCCTCAGAAACACTGCTTTGTTAAAATTCAGGATTCTTAAACCACATTTACACTGAACGTGATGCTCACTGCTCCCAGGAATCCTGAGATATGAGGTACCGAGGTCTGGAACAGAGCAGCTGTGACTGAGACTAGGCCAGTCTGCTGGGTCCGCCCTGGGAGAAAGAAGGGCTGGACCTAAGGTGAGGTGACAGGTGCCGAGGCCCCACAGATATGAGCCGGGTCCCTACAGCTCCCTCCACTCGTGCGCCCAAGCAAGCCTGCACCTGCCCGAGTCACAGCCTATTTCAACCACTTCGCTCCATCTGTAAAGGCCTTTGCCATGACTAATCAAGTTCTCAGGAATATTTTTTGAGTGAATGAATGAGTGAACGAATTAAAAAAATGAAAAAACCAACAACTAATTTTGCTTTATAATGCCCCTCCTGGTGGCAGAGGTGCTTTGCTGCTGACAGTACTGTTCATGGTTCTGTTTCCTGGAGCACATGAGACTGAGCCTAAGTCGAGAGGTGTGAGGACACCTGTGAACACAAACTGGCTGGGGGAGGAAGAGGAGCATGAGTGTTCACGCCACTGCTCACGCGCACTCTCTGGAGGGATCCAAAGTCCATCCAGGCTTGATACGCAGTCTACTGCCTAGAAACTGAGAACATACCTCAGAGTTTAGTCAGCCTCAGGAAGCTAAACTCCCTGTGTGGGTGGACTCTCAGGGGCTGAGGTACAGAGCAAGGCCTCTGACGTGCCCATTGGTGCTGGCAGTGACAGTCCTTACGCAGGCCGTTTCATTTTTGTGGTCTACTGTAACTTCTTAACATATATACAGCATTTGACTTCAACTTAGTTTTCTATCTCACTAAGAGTTTTGCTGCTGCCCACGAATAAGCAGATGCTGAGATAGGAGAACACAGACTACAAACACAGTCAGGTTAATGAAGAGGTTGCTGCTATAAATTCTCCAGGGAAATGGGACCAATAGGATACACACAGAGAAAGGAGAAAGATTTATTATAAGGAACTGGTTCCACAATTATGAAGAAGTCCCTCGATCTGCTGTCTGCAAGCTGCAGACCCAGGGAAGCTAGGATTGTCAAAGGCTTGAGAAGAGGCAGAGTCGAAGACCTGAGAACCATTAATGTCAACGCCAGCCCAGAGCAGGATATCACACCTGAAGCAGGCAGGCAGGAAGCAGAGGGGTGAGATTCCCCCCTCCTCTCCCTTCTTCTCTCTGCAGGCCTTCAATGGACTGGATGACGTCCACCCACAGCAGGGAGGCCATCTACTGAGTCTGACTCATCTGGAAACACTCTCGCAGACACATCCAGAAATATTTAATGTGGGCACCCCTTGGCCCAGTCACACTGACTACAAGCTAAACACGTTAAGCACTTTAAGTATTAACACTTTCTATGGAGAACCATGGACAGGAAGGAACTCCAGCTCCTCTAACTCTGTGAGGATCATGGGACTAAGGCTACTGAGAATCATGAGAAAACAAACTCATGCAGTTTGATGATCGGTGGAAGAAATGGACGCCTCCATCATAACTGTCAGTACCTCACTCACTCCTACAGCCACACACAGTGACGAGGACTCCCCTGGGGCATAGTCCCACCCAGTTCACGAGCCCATCACATCCACCAGTGCATAAGAACCATACGACTGGACACACGTAGGGCCAAGAGCCAATCTGTGGTCCTAAACTGAACACACAGAATGTCGCAGTGGTTCCCCAGAGGAGGCTGCACCTCCACCATGACCCCAACACTCTCATAAAAGGTTAGACAGAGTGTGTTTCTTCCTGTGGTGACAAGAAGCCTGTTCTTGAGCACGATTCTTCACCCCAAGAAGCTCAAGCATCCAACTTCGTAAGGAAGAGTTTTCATCTTGTGGTTGAAAGCCACCCGTTCTTTCTGTAACTACCTCTGCAGCCATTCCCGCGGCTCAGGACTGGGTAGGTCTGCAGGTGAGCAGCACTCTCCAGAACAGAGACAGATGGAGCCCAGATGGTTTCACCTCATCTGTCTTTCCCTTTGCAAAGTGTTACAGTGGACGACTAACAACTCTCAATTCTGGTCTTATTTATGCTTTCTCCACTGATAACTCAAGTTCCCAAAAGATGGAGTCAATGTTTTTCATTCAACTGTAAATCAAAGATAACATTCCTGAAGAGGGTCTGAAGTAAGTGATTAGAGAACTAGACAAATAACAGAACTAAGTCTTACATATATTTACACATTTATGAATCCTTGAACAGTCTGATGTGCTGCAATCTATGATCCCTCTAACACTGTAAGAGTCCTCACAGACACCAGGGCACGCCTCACGTCCTCTTCCATCCTCAGTTTACCCATCATATGACAGGGACAAAGGAGAAAGTGAGCAGAATGTGATTTTTTTGTGGCTATGCTGTGTCTTCATTGTGGTGAGTGGGCTCTCCAATTGCCTCTCAGTATGGGGATCTTAGTTCCCCAACCAGGGATCCAACTGTATCCCCTGCTTTGGAAGGTGGATTCTCAACCACTGGACCACCAGGGAAGTCCCAACAGGATATAATTTAAGTCCCTATGAGAAGTTATCAATATGCACTCTGGAATGGACTTCCTTTATATACACAATATATATTATAGTGCAAGCTCAGAGTATATTTAAAGCAACCACTGAACAGTTCATGTGATGGGGCCCTCACCATAATGTGGAAAACACCAGGCGGTACAGCATGCTGAGCTGTTGCAAAGCAGAACAGAGCCCAAGTTCCTCATGAGGGCTGGTTGTGTTTCTAGAGGCCCCCACCTGCCAAATGCCGAAGTGGTGGCTGCTGTTTTCCAGCATTTCAGTTCTTCTGCCAAAGCTGCATGCTTGTTCACTTTTTCCTAGCTGGCATCTCAAATGCTTCTAAGCAGGACAGTTATGTCAGTGAGTCTTAGTGCTTTGTTACTGTCACCATGGTTGCAGAAGTGTTACTATGACCTTCAATTCACCTTGTAGCAATGGTTTCTAAAGCATTTTTCATGTGCAGTCACAGTACTGACTGATTCCTTTATGGTTCCTTTCTTCAGATTATTAAAACTGTTACTATTTCTGCAATATTTTAGTGTGAAATAGACAGAGTTGTATAACTGATCCTACTAGCATCAACTAAACTTTCCTCTGCTATAAACTCAAGACAGTTTTATTGTAAACAACGCTAATATAGATAGCCACATAAATCTTTCCATTTCAACAAACCCTTGTCCTTTAAACAGATATGAAGTAAACCTTCATTGATGTGATATCGGCTAATGACAGAAGATGGTTTTAAAAAAATCTTTTTAGTCATCGGAAATTGAGGTCAGGGCACTTGCCCATTTTATTCTGTGCTATATTCTACTTACATACAATTGAGGAATTGTAAAACTCAGTATGTTTCATCTATAAAAAATTCAAATTGCTACAGAAGTAACTCTTCACTTCAAAATGTGAGAAAAATATAAACTGATTATTATTCCCTTTCCACTCCCTTCATGGAACAGAGTAAACATTTTGGAGATCACAGTGATAAACTAGTCATTTATCTGATGGTTTCTTGTCTGTATTAGATTTTCTAAAAACTCAACTGATTAAACTGATATTAGCTATACAGGTACATTTTTTCTTAATCTCTCTGCCTCCTTTGATAGAGGTTTTTACCATTTTCTCTGCACTGAATCAATGACATCAGTATTACTTAATTGATCTTCTTTGAATTTTTCTTATTTGCAAGAGGTTTATATTAATTACTAGCATTTTCTCTGAAATAAATATTCAATCATCTGATTTTAACCTGGAGTTAAGTCCACTCCTCATAATACACATTTCTTAGTTTCACATGAGATCAAAATGAAAACAGTAATAAGAATTTGGGTGCCCCTTCCACAGTGTGAGGGCAGATGGTGCAGAAAATGTAAGAGTTCACTCAATAAAGTCAAGTCTTCATAGCCAGGACATGAGACAAGAAAGTAACAGACATGCTTCTTTATCCAAAAGACGTCCCCACTCCCTCACCCACCTTCCAAAGATAAGCAAGGGCTCCTTTCTCACATCTTTGTTTATCAGACCCAACCCAGGAGATACAGAACACAAGCCCCATTTTATCCTTACCTTTGGTAGCATGTTAATAAAGTATGTTCATTAAAATGTATTTGTGAAAGAAGAGTTACTGCAAAGCTTCTGAGTATTCTCAATTTCTAATGTTAGAACATCAACAGTGAAGTCTTTCCAATTACATTTAGAGATGAGGTGAGTTTCTTTTTCTTCCAGCTTTACTGAGCTCTCATTGACAAATGGGGTAAAATTCTTAAAAGTACTTCTGAGTAGTTTTAGAGAGAAAGCAAGATACTAAGGGGATTGTGAAACTAGGAGTTCACTGGCCAAAATCATCCAAATTGAAGGCTGATGATACTGTGCACTGTCTTGGGTGATTTCTGAGATGATCTATACAAGAGTAACTGTGAGTTGGAACAGGCCTAAGGTGTCCAGGTATAGACAGGAAATACTAGGAATAATGGGAATGCCAAGGGGACAGTCTCTAAGGCTGTGCTGACTTTGACTAGTTAAAATGATACACAGCACTAAATGTTAAAGCTCAACGTCTGTTTTCTGACAGTTCATGAGAAACAGACAAAAACCTGACAACAGAATCGACCTTCATCACTGTAACAATACAAAGCAAGTTACATATCTGTTGTCTTTACACCCGTTCCAGGAGGCCTATCCTTGGATTTGTCCGGTGTCTCTGGGGTGACTGTGCCTCATGCTGACAACCCCAGATCCCTCTTCCAACCCAGCCTCAGCCTGTGGCCTGACTGACCTCCAGCCTCTCGCACCAGGCCCTCCAGGCCTGTCAGTGAGGAGTCTCATGCTGAGCCATCCCCACCTCCTAGCCCACTTGTCTCTGCTCACTTGTCTCTCACTTACCCAAGCCTCAAAGTCATTCTGCGTCTCTCACTAGACGCTCATGGCCTCTTGCCACAAGGCCCTCTCCTGTCACCACAGCCTGCTCAGGCCGTCTCACCTCTGCCTTGAGAAGCCTCCTCGCTCTTCTCCAGGCTGCTCTTCTCAGCCTCTGCCTCTCCCTCCACTCACCCCTCCCATGGCTCCCAGACCCAACTTCCTTAACTAATGACACCTTCTTCCCCAAAAGGTCTCCCCTACCACATAACAACCTACACACAACATTTAGATACTTGGGGTCTGGCCCCACTTCCTTGTCCAGCATTCTGATTCTCACCTTCCTTCCCAAGCTACCTCAGCCCCAGCATATTCATCTTCTCATGGCTGTGCCTCCACCATTGCCCAGAACGCTCTCTCCTTGCACATGTCCACCTGCAGACACACAGCGTGCTGTAGGCCCCACTTCACGTGTCACCATCTCCATGAGGGGTGTGCACAGGCTTCTGTGCCTGGGCCCCCTTGGCAGCACATGCTGAGCACACAGCAACATGGACTGCAACCAGGGACACGACTGCAGGTCTCTTCCATCAGACCCCCTGTGCTGCAGGGCCTGTTTCCCAGCCACCTCTGAGCCCAAGGCCCCCGGAGGGCCCAACACACAGCTGGAGCTCTGATGAACTTTATCACCAACGGCTGGTCGTGACCCTGCTCACATCCCCCTGCTCCTCTCCCCACAGCAGCTTTCTGTCTTGGTGACAGAGCATCTTCACACTCTTGTGAAGCCCAGGTCTGCTGAGACTGAGACAACTCCCTGTACTTCACCATGAGCATCACCCTTGATCTGCCCGGGTGTCCCCGGCCCTGAAGACAGGCTCCTGAGGGCGGGTGCTGCTACTGCCACACGAAAGCCTTCCTACTGCACAAGATCGCTGAAAACCATTATGGTGAAGAGCTCGTGGACTTCTTAATACACTATTATTCATAAAACGCCACAATTTTACGTTTCCAATCTTCAGGAAAAACAAAGAGTCGGACCAGAAATTCCGCAATTTTTCCTTTTTTTTTTTCCCCACATTTTTTGTCAGTCTCCCTTAGCAGCAGCCCTGACAACACAAGAGCAACTTGTAGGCCAGGTGGGTTTTTCCTGGAAGATGGCCCTACCTGGAGTTTTGTCTAAAGAATAATGCTTCACTCAGAACATGTATGAGAGACCTGTTGATATTATTATCATTATTAAATGATATTACCTCTAAAATATTATAGGATAATAAAGGATAGCTCCCAACTCTGTTTGTTTGTAGGTGTTAAGTCACTTCAGTCACGTCCAACTCTGTGCAACCTATGGACTGCAGCCTGCCAGGCTTCTCTAGCCATGGGATTCTCCAGGCAAGAATACTGGAATGGGTTGCTGTGCCCTCCTCTAAGGGATCTTTCCAGCCCAGGGGTCAAACCTGAGTCTATTATGTCTCCTGCACTAGCAGATGAGTTATTTACCACTAGTGCCACCTGGGAAGCTGATTGTAAGCAGATCACCTCCATACTTAAGTATATCTTTCTTTCGGATTCCTAATGGTGTCTTTTTTGCCTTTTCGTACTGTTCATGGGGTTTTTGAGGCAAGAATACTGGAGTGGTTTGCCATTCCCTTTGAACTATGTGCTGGAGAAGACAGCTGAGAGTCCCTTGGACTGCAAGGAAATCAAACCAGTCAATCCTAAAGGAAATCAACCCCAAATATTCAATGGAAGGACTGATCCTGAAGCCAAAGCTCTAATACTTTGGCCACGTGATGCAAAGAGCCGATTCTTTGGAAAAGACCCTGATACTGGGAAAGATTCAGGGCAGGAAGAGAAGGAGGTGACAGAGGATGAGATGGTTGGATGAATTGACTGACTCAAAGGACATGAGTTTGAGCAAACTCCAGGAGACAGTGAAGAACAGGGAAGCCTGGAGTGCTGCAGTCCATGGGATCCCAAAGTCAGACACAACTTAGCAACTCCATAACAATAGCGTCTAATTGAGAGTGTGCTTTTAAAAATAAATTTTGGAAAAAATAAATAAATAAATTTGGGGACTTTATTTTTAAATGAGGATATCCAAAGAACTAAAAGCAAGGACTTGAAGAGGTGTTTATGTTCACAGAAGCACTATTTCCAACAGCCAAAAGATGGAAGCTACCCAAGTGTCCACTGACAAACAAACAGATAAACAAAATGTGCTCTATACAGACCATGGAATATTATTCAGTCTTAAAAAGGAATGAAATTCTGACACTTGCAATAACATGAACCTTGAGAACACTATGCTAAGTGAAGTGAGCCAGTCACAAAATGACAAATACTCCATGATCCCACCAGTGCCAGGACTACAGCAGTCAAGTTCCGAGAGCCAAAGGGCAGAACACTGGATGCTAGGGGCTGGGGTGGGGATAGCAGTCAGTGGTTGATGGAAACAGAGCTCGAGGTTTTCAAGACAAGCCAATTCTGGGGATGGAACTGCACAACAATGTGAATGTGTTAATACCACTCAACTGTACACCTTAAAATGGTTAAGACCTACCATTTTTCCCAGCAGCATGACCATTTTTCATTGCCACCAGCAGTGCACAGTGTTTCAAATTGTTACATATTTTCTACCACATTTTTTGAAAAAAGGGAGCAGCAGAATATTTGAGAACCAGTTAAAGATTAAATATTAGGTAACTGACTTAAATACCACAATACTAAGTGGCAACAAGTTCTTAATGACAACTGGAAAGCACTCTCATATCTTGCAAAGCACTAAAAAATACTTCCCAGACCCACCTGGGCCCATAAAACTTTTCTCAAATGACTTAAGAACCTGAGCAGATTCTCTTATCTTTACAAAGTCCACAGGGGTACACAGAGATGAAGAATGAGGTGACAGGACATGGCAGCTGCCCGACTGGCACCCGGGAAGCAGAACTGCCCACCCAGTCACTGCCCTGGGCAATCAGGAATCAACTCAAGCAGAGAACTCAAGAGAGCCCACAGTATTATTATTCTCAGAATGTAACTGCTGAGGTAAAATATTACAACAGAACAGAACTTCCATCTCAGGTGGCAGCTGTGGAACTTTTAAAAAGCAAGCACAGACCCAGGTCATGTCTGGGACAAGTCCTGCCTGCTCTAATTCTCCCTGGCTCCAGGGAACCCTGACATTCTGCTCCGGAAGAGAGGTGCCCGAGTAATGTTCCTGGCTCCTGCAGCTCCACTCACAGACTCCACATAAACACTTCTGCTCCCAGTGGACCGCGCAGCCCAGTCAGCATGGGTACCACTCCCATCCTGGCTGAGACACTCTTGCCCACATAGTCCTGGGGCAGCTGTAACACTTTGTGTTTGCAAGTCATCGGCATGCTTCCCCATTGATCCTGTCGCCTCAAGGTGACTGGCCACTCAGACAGAATGTGCAGAAGCGGGCACCACTGAGCAGTGCCAAAGCCACGGCGACCTGTGGAAGTGCAGGTGAAGTACTTGTCACCTAAGGTTTCCTCCATGTCCGCTGACAGCTGCCGGCCTGTCATAATCACCCCCGAGAGCTTCCAGAAAAACTGTAGAGAACATGGAACAACAGACCCAGCAAAAGAGGGGAAAACTGCTGATTAAACATTGGACGGCTTCCCTGGTGGTTAAGAATCCACCTTGCAATGCAGGGAACACAGGTTCGATCCCTGGTCTGAGAAGATCCCAGATACCGAGGGGCAACTAAGCCTGTGTGCCACAACTACTGAGCCCATGCTCCAGAGCCAGGGAGGCACACCCACTGAAGCCGGCATGTGCTCCACAAGAGAAGCCAGCACAATGAAAAGCCCACACACTGCAACTAGAGAATAGTCCCTGCTCACTGCAACTAGAGAAAGCCCAGGTGAAGCAACAAAGACCCAGCACAGCCAAGAAAGGGACAAAAAAAAAATCAGTAAAAGTTTTTTGCCTTTTTTTTAATGTCAGGATGAATCCACAGAGACCCCAAATGATGAGCAAGTACCCAGGCCCCCTCCCAAGCGCCAAGCTTGCAAAGGTAACCAAGCACTGGCAACTGGACTCTGGCAGGAACCACTCCCAGTAAAATGTTACGGGAAATTCAAGAAAAAAGCCCACAAAGAAAAACCCCAGCAGATGGGGGTCCCCTCTTGTGTGGCCATACAACTTATAAGCGGACATCCTGACAACACCTCCTCTCCCCACACTCACTACGTTTCCAAAATGACTTTTCCAAGTTAACTGAACTTTACCTCACCTTTACGGAGATCAAAATCTTACTGAGAATCCCATCAAAGCCCTGGCCTTCTCTACAGTAACAGGCACAATTTCAAAGAATTCATGTATTCCTGGGTCCCCTGGGGGTTAAAAATCTCGGTCCCAGTAGCTGCCTCCTTCCATTTCCTTCCTGCGTTGAATCTGAGAAACACTGGGAAAACCCACCTCCATCTGTAAGAATTACGTAACTCTAACAAATTTCAAGAATCCCGGAGGGCCCCTTCTGAAGGAGTGGCCTGCCCATCGTGCTGAGATTAAGGCTCAAAGGAGAGGCCAGCTCACAGGGACTAGGAGGTCCAGCCAGCAGATACACAGCGTCCCCAGAGGACGTCTCCCAGATCACAGCACCCACGCCTGGCACCTGCCCTCGCACACGCACCCACGTGACTCTGTGGGACTGCTGGGGCTCCATCTGCTCCAGCGGCATCTGCTGCCACAGGCAGGTCCCCACAATAGCCTAACCTTGGAGATCACATTCGCACATGAGCACTGTTCATCTGGGTGATAGCTGCGGGGGTGGGGGTGGGGGGCAGGCAGGCGGGGGGTTGCAGACAGACTGGCACTGCCTCTACCTCGCAGGCTTCCGGAGCTGCCTCACCCACACACAGACCAAGCCCACAAAGCCAAATCTTTGAGCTGCTGCTGAAAAACCCATAAAAAGTAATGCTATTTCTAACCTCCTCCACCCATGGAAAAATACACATGCCACCAAGCAACCCAGATTCTCTAAAAGATTTATTTTTATACTCTCCTCCACATCCCCCAGCTTTACCTCCCCCAGAAAAATTTTAGGTGTAACATTTGCTAGCTTTTTAGCAGTTTGACACTATGCTAGGCATCAACTGACGAAGTTGTTGTGTGTTTTGGTTTAACACGAAACATCAAGGTGTTTTCTGAATGTCTACTTGATGAGAAAATAGTCTAGTCTAACAACACAAGGACAGCACCCAATGCCCAGGCAGAGCAAATGCTCAATTTCCCAAGCCACAGGCAGAGATGGCCAAGGCAACAGGATTCTCCTCCCAGTTTCTAGAAATGGTGTCTTCCTGCTGGCCTTCCCCTTTGCCTTGCTGGGTCTTCCTCTTTACCATAAAGCATTCCTGATGCCCTTGCTGAACTCTAGTAGTTTTTCTCCATGTCACTCTTCACCTTAAAGTGGAAGAATGGGAGGAAACCAGTGAGATGGGACTCAAATCTGAGTCCCCTGATGCTGCACACATGGCTCAGCGGGGGGAGGGCAGGTAGGGAGGAAGGAATAACGTGGAAGGTGGGAGAGACTGAATGAGACCTGGAGAACCCAGAAGCTCTCACAAGCCAAGAGGGACCCTGGACCTAGTCTACCTAGGATCTGTCCTAGGACACCTGCCCCCGACAGGGGATCTTGGTGTCACCTCCCCTGATGACAGCCTCGAAGGCCAGAGAGGCACCGAATGACCCCAACCTAACGGCCAACACTGCCTGGCTTCTCACAGAGCCAGGATGTCTTAGTGTAGCTTCTGAATGACCACAACCTAACTGTGAGGCAGAGTCTAAACCCTCCTTCAAGTTAGGGAACCCCCAGCATAAACCTTCCACAGTTTAATGTGTTTTACTGGACACTGGCAAAAACACACCTGGAGAAAGTAAGCATTCCTTCAGACAGTGTGAAGAGCAGAGACCTGTACTCGGAGGTGATGATTCTCCCAACACTACTGATCTTCTCTGATGTAGCCTGAAAGTTTAAATGTAACACAAAGACAGAAGCTCAGGTCAGGCTGACTCACCTGTCTCTACAGTCCTGTTCTGACTGCTAGAGCACGTCCCCACTGGGACCACAAGTCTCACACTGGAACTTCCACTTGGCTCCCTGGTCCTCATCATCCACTTCACATTCCTTAGGGACCTTGAAGGAAACCAAAAAAGAAGTGGGATGTCCCCGTCTGAACCTTTCTTCTCAGTGCTGAAAGCTGACCATGTCTACGTCTCATGAAGAGGACAGGAGAAGGTACAAGAAACTGCAATTCATGACCTGTTCACCCCCATCCCAGCAGCTCTGTGCTCAGCCAGGGCTCTAGCACTTCACCCTCCTGGTTTCAGAAAGACACCTCATGGAACTCTTCAGTACACCTCTTACTCCTGAAATCAGATGGGAAGACCCACCTCCGCTCTCTTTCTCTGATCCAGACAGCCACGGTCCTTGGGTAAAAGCTAGCATTTGGATGAAAAACAATAGCTGACATTTCACCAAGCTCTGACTATGCACTGAATGCTGAATTAAGAATCTTCACAGTAATTCCACAAAACAATTATTATCCTACATAAAGATGAGAAGGCCTTAGACCCAGAGGAGGTTAGGGTTTCCCAGAGTAACAAAGTGAGTGAAAGTAGCAAGCACAAAATTTGGGCCAAAGGTAGTGTTTCCAACTATACCTTATAGATGTGATATGGCAAAGAGGCACCCGTGTTCAGATTTATCAAGGAGGTCTAAATTTTAAAACATGTTTAATAACAACCCAGACACAGGGACACGACCAGATTTTAAAACCAAGTCTAAAAAATTGCTCTGTACAGTAAAACAAGCACATTTTGTAGTTAATGAAAAGCCCAGACCTCCCTGGGCTGTCCCAGCCCAGCAGATAGAGAGCACTATGGGAATGCCACCAGTCCATTCCATCAGCATGCAGGTATGTGTCCCAGTCCAGCTGTGATCTTCAAGGGACAGAATTTTACAAGTGACAGAGCAAGAATAAACTCCAGGACAGTCAGCTGTGAGAACCTATCTTAGGGATAAAAGTTCTTACAACACCTCAGAATCCAAGTATGTGCCTAGAAATGACCGGCACTGCACCAACCTGCTGCCACACTGCACCAGGCAACATGCAGTTCTGCAGATGGGAATTTGCTCTTAACTCCTGTCATAGCCAGAAGGAGCAATACAGCTTTACTTTTAATTAAAATCCATATACAGTAATGTAGTCAAGAAAAAGTTTTCCATTACCAATTCTGAAAGTTGCTTAAAATAGCTGACAGAATGAGGTAACTCCATATATGGGAGAGAACTGGGTACTTATGTAGTTTGCAAGAATTATTTCTACTTCTGTCAAAATTCTGTAAATCAATCACAGAATCACACTCCATAGGGAATTAGTCCAGTGGTGTGTTCGGTTAACCAGCAAAATTCTACTTAAAAACTGTTCCAGGTTTTGGTGGGTGAAGTCAAAGAGGTCTACATATGAGATGACAATGAGAAACCACACTGTGCCCACATTCTCTACAGCTCTGGAAACGAGCTATGACATTCCACCTCAAGCCGGTGGTCAGTGTGCCAAATTGTAGAAGAAAAACAGCGCACCTCAGGAATGCTCCCCATGTCAGGGAAGGTAAGGGATTTGCCAACATCACACTGCCTGGCAGGTATTGAGAACTTCGAGAACAAGAAGTACTCTATCAGTCACTGACCACCCACAAGGCCCTCGGCCTGAGTGCCCCTATGGAAGCATACCCCGCCCTGGGAGACTACCAAATGGGCTCCATGTTTGCAGATCCCTGATAGTGAAATCCACTCAGCAAAGAACTACATAGGAACGGCAAGCCACACTGACTCAGAGTGTCTGTTAAGTACAGCATGTACAGGTGCTTCTGAGCACCTTCGATTTCAGGAAGCTTCCAACTTGTGGAAATCCAAGGGTCTGTGTGCCTCAGTAAGGAAGCACATTAAATCCTTCCTGATTTTCCAACTGCCTCATCCATTTCCAACAACCACCATGAATAAGAAGGCTTGCATAAGCTCTGAGAGACTCTCCATCAATCATTCCATCTAACAAAAGGCTCACTGAACTATTCCAAGCTAGCAGGCACCACTTCCAGTCCTAGAGGAAAAAACAAGTGGGAGGGAGGGAGATTCTTGCCCTTATAAAGCTTACATTCTAGTAAGGAATATGGCATAAACAATGAGTCATCCCAGGCACATAAAAATTCAGGGGGAAAAGAATCTTATGTTTTATAGAATTTTTTTATTTTCCTAAAGAGTCTCATATCTTCATTTGAAGTTCTCCACAGCTTGGCAACTAGGGAGAAGATGAATCATTAAAATACTTAGGAGTCGATGAAACAGAGGCACACAAAGGTACAGATGCAGACTGGGGCAGGTAGGCTGCTCCTGGCACCACAGTCCCCTCTCCCGGGCACTTTCACTGACTGTCCCCCACGGGGCTTGGCTCTGAATTGAGCTTTGGGTCTTGGGTTTTGAGGTGATCAAAACACATGTGTCATCTAAGCTCCTACTTCCAGATACACCAAGGTCAGGCCACTCATACCCCGCCTTTAAGAAGTAACACAGGAACAAACACAGCAGATTAGGACGTCAACATCCCCTTACAGTACAAATCACACCAACACAGAGAAAGGAAAACCTGTCCACTAGCTGCTACAGTAGCCGTTTTGAGTGCACCACCCGCCAGGTGCCATAGGAAGCACGGTGGCTCCTCACATCCCACGGCAATCCCAGTATTATTTCCATTTTACAAAGTTGAAAACCAAACAAAACAAAGAATTTAGAATGAGAAAGCAAGAACCCCACTTCTCACCAATCTTAAATGTGTTTAAACATCTAGGTATTAAATACTCAGGCAGAGCAATAAAGATGAATAGCAAGATTATTATTTTTCTTCAGATATTCTAGTAAATCTAGAAATATTTTATATACATTCACAGCCCACTGTTAATAATACTTGGTAATACTCGGGTATTAAACAAAAAAGAAAAAGTCCCATTTACTCTGATACCATGCAACTTTCCTTTAATCCCAGTTACACTGGGAAGATATTGATAGTTTCTGCACCTCAGAGTTGGGACCACGTTCTTAAGAGGGACACCATCTCATAACAGTCAGTGGTGTGACAAGCTCTGCTCCACAAACATTATCAAAGTGTCTCAAGCTTTACTCACCTTTTTAAGCTTAAGCTATATGAAAACTGATGTCAGTTCCCGAAAACGGTCCAAGGAGGAGAGAGCACTCTGATGTTACCAACGTGGAACATGAACTGCTGAAAGGAAAAATAAAGAATTTCAGTGAATCATTTCTTGGCTTCCCTTAGTGAACCACCCCCTTCCCCAAATTCCAAAAACTACTAGAGAGGACTTCCCTGGTGGTCCAGTGATTAAGAAGCCACCATTCAGTGCAGAGGAAGCGGGCTCAGTCTCTGGTCGGGGAACTAAGATTCCACATGCTGCAGAGCCTAAGCCTGCACAGTGCAACTACTGAGCTCCCATACTCTGGAGCCTGCCTGCCACAACGAGTCTAGGCACTGCAACCAAGATCTCACGTGCCACAGCTGAGACTCAAGGCAGTCAAATCAATTTTTTTTTTAAAGAGGCCCATTGAGGGGCTTCCCTGGTGACTAACTGGTAAAGACACCACCTGCCAGTGCAGGAGACGTGGGTTCAATCCCTGATCCAGGAAGATCCCACATACCACAGACCAACTAAGGCCATGCACCCGCCACAACTATTGAGCCCGTGCTCTAAAGCCCGGGAGCCACAACTACTGGCCCAGTGCCACAACTACTGAAGCCCGTGCGCCCTAGAGCCCGAGCTCCACAACAAGAAAAACCCCGCGCAATGCAACTAGAGAACAGCCCCTGCTCACTGAAACTAGAGAAAAGCCTGCGCAGCAACAAAGACCCAGCACAGCCAGAAGTAAATAAAATTTAAAAAATAATAATAATTTTAAAAAATACTAGAGGACTGTCACAATAAAAGGCACAAACACCAAAATGAATAAAACCAGCATCAAATAATAAAGAGAAGGAAGAGAGAAGCCCCCAGCACACAATCTGGGGTACATGGCATGAACTGGGGATAAACTCCCCCAGACAGCTCTTCAGCAGCCACAGGGCCATCAGGTTCTGAGTCTCCAATCAAAGGACACAGACTTGTTTCTTCAAAGTCACAGGCCTTTTCTTCAAGGACGGGTTGCAAACATATATAATGGACAATGTCTTTATTGGACTCGGTTTTAACTACAGAGATCCTAAATGTGGCTGTATAGCTTATGAACCCAAAGTATCTGTCAACCACATGGATCACTGATCCTTAATTGTAAAGGAAACAGACCGCACCTTTTTCCTCCTCTGAAACACGTCTAATTTTGTGGAAGCAACAATGACCCATGCTTAGACCTCGCTAACGTGCTAACTTCCAAGATTTGCATCTTCAAGGCTGTCTTCACCTCTGCCCTCCACCCTGCTGGCAGGACAGACTCCTGTCTGTCTAGTTCCAGTTCACACAATCTGTCACCAGCATCCTCCTCCCAGTTTGATGAGCACACTGTCCTTCACATCACTCCAGGTCACATCAGGTGACCACCTAACGCCTGACAAAGTAGTTCCAGGTCAACTCAGTCAGCTCTGTCTCAAAGGGCACAGGCACCTCTCAGCACCCAGCCTGCCAGCGTGTGGGATTACATTCCTATCTAAGGGTGAATAAGCCACCATCTGTCTAGCTTGTGTGCCGCAGCAGGAGACCTGCCCCCTAAAGCATGTTCCTGCCATATGTCACTCCTGAGTGATCAGTCAAGACTAAGGCATTCAAATAAAAAATGACTGTATCCAGCCAAAGACCCTGTGAGATTCCTGTGGATATTCACCCTGAACACACAAGCCAAATACCCCTTTATTTTTATGTTACTCCTTCCTACCAATACTGTGAACCTACAGACACTCTCTCCTGCCTTCTACTCACTGAGAGAAGAAAGCAACCCACTTCTGACTTTTCTGATAATGGTTTTATTCCTCAACTGAGACTGCTCCTGTCAGTCTTCCTGGGATTCAAATGCTGATTTCCGGGGAACACAAGTCAGTGGAATAACCAGAAATGTATGTGGTGGATAGAATTCTAAGGTGACTGCAGTGGGGTCACACCTTTGTATAACTCCCTCCTCATAAGTGTTGGCAGAATCCGTGACTTGCTTCTAACCAACAGAACATGACAAAAGCAAGGAGATGTCATTCCCTTGATCTGGTTTCACTTAAGACTCCAAGTCAGCCTACTATTAATAGAAAGTGAGGGACTCCCTTTGCAGCTCTCAAGAAATGCGCAATCATCTCTGAAGGGCCTGTGAGGGGCCACACAGCAAGGAACCACAGGGGCCTCTAGGCACTGAGGACGGTCGCCAGCTGACAACCAGCAAAGAAACAGGAAAATCAGACCTACAGCTACAAGGACCTACAGCTACAATTTAACCTGTTCACTTAAATGAGCTTAGAAGTGGATTCTTGCCCCACTCACGCCTCCAGAAGAGATCACAGCTGGGCTGAAGCTTGTTGGCAACCTCTGAGATCCTGAGTAGAAAACCAGCTAAGCCATTCCCAGACTCCCAACCCATGGAAATCATGAAATAACATGCGGGTGTCAGTTTAAGTTATTAAGTTTACAGTCATTTGTTTTGTAGCAACAGTAAATATATTTAACTTACTAATTAAACATAGAAGTCTCTAATATATGCATATGTTAAACGCACATACAACTACCAAATCAAAACAGCTCTCCATACCTGCCTCATCCGTCCATAAGCAAAAACTCATTTATCCTATTTGAGTATGAGCTTTTTGCAGATGAGAATGCAAATCACCATCACCCTGGTATCATCATGCTTGTGAATATATGGCACATGGGAGGCCTTTAACATTTTTTAAAAATACAGTTAAATCCCCTACATAAAAACCTTCAAGTTGTGAACTTTCAAAGACGCAAACACGCATTCCAGCAACATCAGGTGTGAAACTGCAGGTTGCCTTCCATCTCCTATTGCCAATGATCCTTCAGCTCTACCATCTCCCACCTCCTACCCCTCCTCCAACCAGTAACTCTTGTTGCCCTTTCACTTGATGCCAGCTTCTGTGTGCTAGCTGTTGTACTGTACTACTGTACTCTTCAAGGCACTGTACTGTAAGATTAAAAATGTTTTACTTTTGTGCTTGTTTTTTGTATATTACTTGTGTGAAAAGTATTGTAAACCTATTACAGTATAGTTCTATATAGTTAATTGGTGGGTACCTAAGCTAACTTCATTGGACTTACAAACAAATGGGACTTACAAGTACGTTCTCAGAATGAAACTCATTTTCATATAAGGGAAGATGATGCTGTGAAAGAGCTGCACTCAATATGCCAGCAAATTTGGAAAACTCAGCAGTGGCCACAGGACTGGAAAAGGTCAGTTTTCATTCCAATCCCAAAGAAAGGCAATGCCAAAAAATGCTCAAACTACCGCACAATTGCACTCATCTCACATGCTAGTAAAGTAATGCTCAAAATTCTCCAAGCCAGGCTTCAGCAATACATGAACCGGGAACTTCCTGATGTTCAAGCTGGTTTTAGAAAAGGCAAGGAACCAGAGATCAAATTGCCAACATCCGCTGGATCATGGAAAAAGCAAGAGGGTGCCAGAAAAACATCTGTTTCTGCTTTATTGACTATGCCAAAGCCTTTGACTGTGTGGATCACAATAAACTGTGGAAAGTTCTGAAAGAGATGGGAATACCAGACCACCTGACCTGCCTCTTGAGAAACCTATATGCGGGTCAGGAAGCAACAGTTAGAACTGGACATGGAACACCAGACTGGTTCCAAATAGGAAAAGGAGTAGTCAAGGCTGTATATTGTCACCCTGCTTATTTAACTTATATGCAGAGTACATCATGAGAAACGCTGGGCTGGAAGAAGCACAAGNTTCTTTGGAAGGAATGATGCTAAAGCTGAAACTCCAATATTTTGGCCACCTCATGCGAGGAGTTGACTCACTGGAAAAGACTCTGATGCTGGGAGGGATTGGAGGCAGGAAGAGAAGGGGACGAGAGGATGAGATGGCTGGATGGCATCACCGACTCGATGCACGTGAGTTTGAGTGAACTCTGGGAGTTGGTGATGGACAGGGAGGCCTGGGGTGCTGCAATTCATGGGGTCGCAAAGAGTCAGACACGACTGAGCGACTGAACTGAACTGAAAGCCAAATTAAAAGGGTTATGATTTGTCAATCTTTTGTTACTACAATAAGGCCAAAGCAATAGAATTTGTGCAATCCTTCAAAGCAGAACTCAGAGCCTCAAAATTAATTTCAAAATAGGTGGAAGACACAGAGCATCATGTCTTATCTCCAAACGATGAATGGACAGTTTCTTTGGGACGGTTATGTCATTCTACCTGTGAATGTCATTCTACCTGAGTCACTACTTAGTAGTTCTGCTCCATAGTTACCACTTTTGCCAAATATCCTTGCCAATTCTTGGGCATGTAGCTATTAGCTGAATGTTAAACAAACAAACAAAAAAAATCACTAAGAAAATTTCCAAAGTCAGAATCATTCTTAATTCTCCATTTGTATACATATTCATCCCCAACTAAAATGGAAAAAACCTGAGTAGGTCAAATGCCCTGACTCTAAATCTGAAACAAAACGCTACTGTCAACTTCATGACAACCTATTTCAAAGGTTAAGATCGTTTTTTAACTGATTTTAAGATCATCATTTTAACTGATAATCTGTAATTTTTTTAAGCAAGACTGTTTAAAAGTTGAATACATAAATCATCCAGTTTCTGCTATCCTTGAGATTAAAATTAGTTTTTTTATTACAAAGAATATTGTTACTCAAGTTGTATCTATTTTAAATTTCAAAAGAACTAGTATAAAAACGGGAGATTTTAAAACATTCAAGTTAGTTAAATTACTAAAGAAAGTACAAAATTAAAACTTCTTTCATTACAGAAACACACCATACTCTTTCAAAATCTATATTCAGGATGTTATTATATATTCTTACTCACTCATAAATCACTCAATAAATCTGAACATTATTTCCAAGATTTATTCCTGGTGCTCAACCTCTTAGGCAGCACAATGTGCACACTAAAGCCAAGAAAAACTCATAACACCAATTCCATGACAAACAAGGCAGAGAGTTTCAATAAACTCATCACATCTTAGCAAAACTAACTCTCTTGGGTCTATCTCTACATGTAAAAATAGCCAGTGACCCACAGCAGGGAACTCAGGGTTACCGAGCCATCCTCCCACCTCAGGCAGAGGAAGTACCAGGCCCAGAGGACAGAACACACCCAGCTCCCTGCACCCTGAACTCTAGTAAGTGCAGGTCTTTTCCTTCTTCCCACAAAGCACAGCTCCACACAAAGCTCAATGCTTCGGAGAAAGAAGGCTGAACATGAATAACATGCCCCCACCCAGGAAACTAAGCCTCAGGAGGGGCGGTTCACTTAAGAGAATTAATAAGCACAGGTGCTCACACAAAGTCTGGCAGCGGTCCTCCTGAACCACCCCCGATGCTGAGCACCTGAGGATGGGTCCACTTCCTGACCTCTGATTTCTAGCAAGCAGAGGCCGCGGCTGGGGGCTGCCGAGGAGCCGGCGCAAAGCAGGGCTTAGACACCCTTGTAGAGGAGCAGGCCGCCAGGGCCACTCGTACATGAAGCGGGCACAGAAGGGCACAAGGTTCAAGTCATGGGAGGAACCGAGGAATGGGCCATGTCCTTTTTAATATCTGTTTGGCTGGGTCAGGCATTAGTTGCAGCACGTGGGATCTCCACTGCTATGTGCGGCTACCATTCATTGCGGCACACGGAATTAGCTGCCCTCCCGCATATGGGATCTCCGTACCACCCCAGCATCAGGGATTGAACAGGCATCCTCTGAGTTGAAGGTGGATGCTTAACCACTGGGCCACCAGCGAATGCAGAGCCACAGCCATTCTTAACTTGCACAACCTCGATGAATTCTCTTTAACGTAATGGAAGGCTGAGGCTGGTATGAGGCCTGGCAGCGGCTCCTCTGAAACAGGGGCCCCTGCAAACAGGACGACCCCCGTGCGTGGGCAGGGTCTCAGTCATCAGCAGTAGCTGCAGGCTCTAGTTACTGAGGGACTAGGGAAGCAGAAGACCACCCTTTTCCCAACTGCTCGGGCCCCGGAGGACCCCATGGGCAGCTGGACGAACGGATGCAGGACCAGGTTTCTGGTCCCCGGACCCTTCGATGGTCGCCTTCTCCCCGGGGCTGAGCTATTCCAGTGCAAACGGCCCGGGGTGGTGCCACTCACTGCCCACCGCCACCACCTACAAGTCCAGCCAAGGTGGCCCCTGCACAGGCCGGGCTCACGACCAACGCCAACTCCTGAGGAAGGTCGGGCCTCTCCGAGTGAACGGCCTACGGCCTGACAGGAAACCAGACGGTTTTCCGCTCCGCTCTGGCCCGACTGCCTCAGGCCGCAACATTCAGAAGCTCCATCGTTCAACTTGACACAGGCCAGAACCACCTGTGAGGGAACCAGGCCAAAGAGCCGCCGGGGCAACGCTGTACTGCGAAGTCGCGCAACAGCCTACGTGGCGGCCGGGCTGAGGTTCTGAGACGCGCACACAGGCACGCACACAGTACACAGGGACTCAGGGAAGCACGCACGCACGCACACAAGGGCGCGCGCACATATGACGCACACGTAGGTGCGCACTTATTTGGTTACGTGCAGCCAAGGCTTAAAGGCCATTAAGATGGAAGCTTGCGACAGAGATGTAATGTTTCAAAGCCAGTAGGAGAACAGAAACCTAGACAGTCTATTAAAAAACAGACATTACCGACAAGGTCCGTATAGTGAAAGCTATGGTTTTTTCAATAGTCACGTATGGATGTGAGAGTTGGACTATAAACAAAGCTAAGTGCAGAAGAACGGATACTTTTGAACTATGGTGCTGGAAAAGACTCTCAGAGTCCCTTGGACTGCAAGATCAAACCAGTCAATTCTAAAGGAAATCAGTCCTGAATATTCATTGGAAGGACTAATGCTGAAGCTGAAACTCCAATACTTTGGCCTCCTGATGCAAAGAGCCGACTCATTAGAAAAGACCCTGATGCTGGGAAAAATTGAAGGCAGGAGGAGAGGGGGACAGAGGATGAGATGGTTGGATGGCATCACCGACTCGATGGACTTGAGTTTGAGCAAACTCCAGGAATTGGTGATGGACAGGGAAGCCTGGCATACTACAGTCCATTGGGTCACATAGAGTCGGACACAACTGAGTGACTGAACTGAAGAGAACACGAGTTTTCAGCAAAACTAGTAAAAGCACCTTAAAGAAACGTCAAAAAAGACACCGGCTTCCTTTAAGAGATGTTCTGGTCCAAGTTGGGGAGTTTACTGCTAAAACTGACCTGACCCTTGAACATGACTTTGAGCATCAGACCCCCTCAGAATGCAGACTTTTTCCAACTTTCACTTTACATATCTTTAAGGTCACAAAGTGTGCTGGAGTAGAGGTCACAGCATAAGAAATTGAAGAGAAGGGTCTGAGTGAGTCCTGTTTCCACCCAAACTGTTCATCTTCCTGCCTTTGGCCCTTCACCCATCAGTCCCCTTGTTCTGGGGGCAGTTGGCATCCCAGCCCAGCAGCTTGATTTCCAAACTCAAGGGAAGAAGAAAAGGCAAAGCCCGATGCCTCCACAAAAGATCACCAAGCGTAACAAGGACTGCAAGACATCAAGGCCCTTCTCTGCCTTGGAGCCTCCCTGTCGGCCTGCGGCACCTCCTGGAAGGGCCTCTCATCCAGTGTCCTCCGGGCAGCAGCCTCACTCACATCCAAATGCAGATGCTATGGGATGTGTAGGCGCCAAAGTCCAGACCCTCAAAGGCTGGGGGAGGGCGGGCAAGCACACAGCAGGTTCAACGCAGGCTGGAGAAGCAGTGGAGTTTAGAAGACCCGTTATAACATCCCAAACTTCCTGCCATGTACTCTCAGAAAATAAGGAGGGCCTAGGTTGTTAGTTCCCTGAAAACCCAAAATGTCACAGGGGAAACAGGATAGACACGAGCAAGCCCATCAATGTCAAGACAAGTTTTCAGAAGCCAAAGATGAAAATTGTCCTCAGTTTTTAACAACCTATATTAATAGTTAACATCCAATAGAGACCCAGTTCTTGGTAGAGAGCTGTTCCTACTAGCCAAGTGCCTGGTCCTGGGAGGAAATGAACAATCGACTGGGAAGAGACTGGAGGCAGGAGGCAGCAACCCAAGAGCAGCCAAGCCCACCCAAACCCCTAACCCTTGGACCAGCATCCAGCCCACAGGTGCCATGGAGGCACGTGTGCCAGCAGACAGGGTGAGCTGGTGCATCCCCGAGGCTGGAAGGAGGCCAGAATTTGACAGGAGTTTCTTGGGGCTAGGTTCCAGAACAAGGACAGGTGCCGGACAGTGAACATGGACAAGGGTCCCAGAGACAAGGTCAGAGGGGTGGTGGGCCCAGGGCTCCTGCACATTGGTAGCGACTGGCTTTGACTCAAGCAGAAGGAGGAGCCTTCATTCCACATGGGCTTCCAGACTCCAACACCCGGGCCCTGTGCCAGATGCTGAAGCCATGGGAAGAGGCAAAACCAGACTCTTCCACCCTCAGTGGTGGCCACAGTCCCCATCAGTAGACTAAGTGGTGGGGGCCTGGGAGCCATCATCTTGTAGGCTTCTCTCCACCTTTATTCACACAGATGCTGAGCCTCTGCCATAGCAACCAGAGATACAGGAGTCCTGAAAAGTGAAGTTGCTCAGTTGTGTCCGACGCTCTGTGACCCCATGGACTGTAGCCCACCAGGCTCCTCCATCCATGGGATTCTCCAGGCAAGAATACTGGAGTTGGTTGCCATTTCCTTCTCCAACAGGAAGTCCTAAAGGTGTCCAAACCAGCATGAAGAAGCAAACTAAATTCAAGATCATTTTAGTCTTGACAGTGCCTCATGTAATTCTCAACACTGAAGTCTATCAGCAGACTCCTCAGCAGAGAGCACCTGTTTGACAGAAGGTATTCAGGTGACACTGCAGCATGTTCACGTTGGCTTCAGCTGACAGGAGCTACCACTGGGGTAATGGAAGGGCCACCTGGGCAAAGTGAAGGTCAGCACCCAAGCAAGGGAGTGAAAGAACACAGAAGATCAACTCGAAGGCAGGGCCAGGCCCAGTGTAGAAACCTATAAACTGCCCAAGGATGAAGAGAGACATTTTATTTAGAAGCCAATAAAACATGTTGTTTATCTGACACTGCAACTCAGATACACTATACGCAAGCCACGTTCCATCAGACGTGCTCACGAGAGCTGCAGCAGGCTGGAAAATGTATATTGATGAGGAAACCAGTGTTCAAAGAAACATCCATCTACCCCATTTCATGTGAAAGAAATACAGATGCTCTCAACAATCCCATGTTAATTAATCATTTTAACTGAAAATACATCCATGGTTCCACCACCTCATTAGAGGTCAAGTTCATTAGAGGTCAGTGTCTGGTTGGTCATCAGCCAACTGCTTATATTCCATTTGGTCACAGTTTTTTCTTAAATAACCACATTCCTCTTCATTTTAGACTATTCTTAGAAAATATTTCCCAACATCTCCATGAAATCAGCAAAAAATAACTACTGAAGTTGAAATTCTATCCACTTGGAGGCAACTACTAGCCAACTAGTCTGGACATATTGTTCTACATGCTACTGAATAATTAAGGGTAAAAATAAAATTTCAGGAAACATACACAATTTAGTCTTCTCTTGTTTGATGCCATGGAGTCTTTCCTCATTCTTTCAGGTTTCATTAAAGAAAGCAAAGAACACTGTAAACTGATTTGCTAGTTTCCATACTTGCTGCCAAATTTCCACTTCTGCAAAACCAATTTCAACCAGAAAAAAAAAAGTAAAGCTAATCTTCTAGTTCTTCACATGGTTCAATTTATTCAGAATGTGGGGTAAAATGTGAAGAAAGAAAATCGATCATGGGCAAACAATGAAAATGTTAATTTATTAGTTTTATTTTTTAATCACTACATTGTCTCAGATCATTTCCTCCTCTGAGTTCCAGAAAGCTTTAAAAACATGAAGGCTGCCAAACAATGACCTTGTTATAAGCCAAAGTTCAGTTATTTTAAGGAATTTACTACCTTTTAGACAGAGTTCTCCTGAAAATCCTTCCAAACAAACTTTGCTAAGAATTTATACAGGTTTACAATATAATACTGCATAGCTTCTAAACATTTTAGAGTTACACTCTGTGCATTACTTTTGCCTCTAACAAAGCATTAAAAGCTAAAATGAATGATACAGATAAGGAGAAGGGAGACAGATCAGGAAGTGACTTCAGCCCACAAGGCTAGTCACAGACAATGAAGCCCAGGGCAGAATGCGATGTGGGCGGGATGCTTCAGCCCCAAGGACCAGAAGGAAGAGTTATTTTGAAAGCGTAACATTTTTCATCTACTGACTTATCAAAATATCTCCCTTCCTCAGCATCTTCAACAATACAGTCAATTAGCACCAAGTTTTCAGATCCTCAGGTGAAATTAAGCCCCACTTAGCCAGAGCCCGAACAGTTGGGAAATTCAAATAACTGGAATTTTTGTGAGAAGGGAAATTATTACAACTAAAAGACATAATACAAAAAAACAATCAGCCACCTTCCCAGTTCCAGTGGCTGCCAGGACCAGAAGGGAGAGGGGAGAGGAAGGGAAAAGAGCTGAAAGCCAGAGAAAGGGACCATATATATGCCCCCACCTGGAGGAGATTGGGGCAGAGGGAGAGGAACAGACTGAGTGGAAGGGTGAGGAGTCATCCCGGTCTGCAGTCCATTCACAGAGCCACAGAACACCCTGCCACTGACAAAGAAAATGACAGAAATCACTGTGGCAGTGGGCTCAGCTTGAAAAGTACAAGAATACAAAGTCTGAGGAAAGAATGTCCTGATCTGCACTGACCTAAACCCAAGCTCAGAAAGGACAGTAAGTTTGTATCCCATACTCCTAATCTGTTCCTTCCACACTTCCCCTTTCCCTTTGATAACCGTAAATTTGTTACATACTATACAAAAAATAGGTAGGCAACAAGGATTTACTGTACAGCAAGGGGAATTAAAGCCACAGTCTTGTAAGAATCTATAATGGAATATAATCTGCAAAAACAAACAAACAAAAAAACCAAAAGACTATGCTGCACATCTGAAACTAACACAATATTGTAAATCGACTATTCTTTAACACTTAAAAAGGGAGAGTGACTCACAGTCCAAGGCAAGCCTTCCTGGGGCCCCAGCACAGCTGCAGGACACTGCCACTCGCAAGGGGTGGGGGGGACCTGACCCAACCTCCCCAGAGCCGAGCCCAAGGAAGAAGGGGCTAAGGCTGAGGGGCACCGAGTATGAAGGGAGGGTGCTATTCTCAAGCTGCAGACAGCAAGAGCCAGGTCTGAGCAGAGAGGCAGCGTCAGAGGCACGCGAGCTGCACAGGTTGTTTTTAGAAAGTGAATTATCATGCGTAGGCCGCCCTTGGAAACTCTTACGATCCTGAGAAAACTGTCCTTATTCCTCTCAAATCCCATCCTGAGTGATGGGGGAGACCCAGTGCTGCTGCCTGCAAACAAGAGAGACAGAGCAACTTTTGGTGACAGCCATGCAACAAGGCCGCATGTGCACGCACACACCCACACATATATGCTTCCAGGGGCTGCAAGTACAGTTTTCAAAAGTAACAAGCATTCCTTGATAATTTAAAAGTGCATGGACTTCCCTGGTGGCTCATTGTATAAGAATCCACCTGCCAATACAGGGGACACAGGTTTGATCCCTGGTTTGGGAAGATCCCACGTGCCATGGGACAGCTAACCCCATGCACTACAACTACTGAAGCTCATGTACCTAGAGCTTGTGCTCTGCAACGAGAAGCCACTGCGATGAAAGGCCCCCCCACAGCAACTAGAGAGTAGTCCCCATTCGCTAGAAAAAGCCAATGAGCAGCAACAAAGACACACCACCACCACAACAAAAAAATTTCATTCAAATAAATGAAAGTGTATGACTCTACATAATCACATGCAGAAAATGTTTCAAATACATTTAATTGTTGGGGCTTTCTGCAAGTACAGGTATAATTGAAGGCTGCTACTCCAGAAGCCACTTCCGTGACTGAGAACTGCAGCCTGAGGAGCTGCTATTTGCCTCCCCCTTACATTCAGAAAACGAAGATCATGGCATCCGGTCCCATCACTTCATGGGAAATAGATGGGGAAACAGTGGAAACAGTGTCAGACTTTATTTTGGGGGGCTCCAAAATCACTGCAAATGGTGAATGCAGCCATGAAATTAAGACGCTTACTCCTTGGAAGAAAAGTTATGACCAACCTAGATAGCATATTCAAAAGCAGAGACATTACTTTGCCGACTAAGGTCCATCTAGTCAAGGCAATGGTTTTTCCTGTGGTCATGTATGGATGTGAGAGTTGGACTGTGAAGAAGGCTGAGCGCCAAAGAACTGATGCTTTTGAACTGTGGTGTTGGAGAAGACTCTTAAGAGTTCCTTGGACTGCAAGGAGATCCAACCAGTCCATTCTGAAGGAGATCAGCCCTGGGATTTCTTTGGAAGGAATGATGCTAAAGCTGAAACTCCAGTACTTTGGCCACCTCATGCAAAGAGTTGACTCATTGGAAAAGACTCTGATGCTGGGAGGGATTGGGGGCAGGAGGAGAAGGGGACGACCGAGGATGAGATGGCTGGATGGCATCACTGACTCGATAGACGTGAGTCTGAGTGAACTCCGGGAGTTGGTGATGGACAGGGAGGCCCGGCGTGCTGCGATTCATGGGGTTGCAAAGAGTTGGACACGACTGAGCAACTGAACTGAACTGAACTACTATGGACACCATGCAGATTCTCACCAAGACCCTGGCGGGGACATGGAAGATGAGGTGACTCCACCTCACCTCTCTCGGCCTCTGGACACAACAAAGGCGAAAACCAGATTCCCTTCTCAGTTTGCAGCAAGCACTTGTCCCCAAGACTATCTGAGCAGAAGAATGGAACAGACGTCCTGCCCTCAGAGAGCCTCTCCAGTCTCTCTGTAGTAAAGCAGCCTTTGTGCTTCTGGATCCTAAGGGAGAAAGCGGCAGGTTTGTGCAAGGGCCAGTCGCCGGGGCCTAGATCTGGCCTCCTCGGCACCGGGCAGGTCTCAGCTCCCCAGGTCAGACCATCTGGGGATGGGATCTAGAAATCTGCATTTCAACAAGCCCCCGAAGTAATTCTTAAACATTACCGACATTTGGAAACCAAAATTTAAACCCAAATGAAACTGACCTATGTGAGGGAGGGAGGCAGTCAGCTTGGAGGTCAAAAGCTGGAGGAGATGGGGGCCCTGGGGCAGCTGAGCGAGGCTGACACCAGGCCACCCTTCCCGGGGGGCTGCCACAGAACCCACAACTGAGCAGGGACACACGCTGTCCCCCAAAAGACTGACAGTCGCCCTCTTACCTTTCCCGATGATGCAACTGCTCTGGAGAAGCAGAGCAGAGGCCTGCCCTGCCCCAAGTATGTCATTTCCCAAGAAGCTCATTCCAGCTACACCTTCCAGCAGCTGAAGATGTGCCCAGAGGAGCACTCTCCTCTCCAGGAGATACCCAGCCGTGTAGCAGACGACAAGGGCAGCCTCCAGACAGAGGGGCCAGGAACAGTGAGGTCTGTTGAATGATGCCAGAGAAACAGGGTACCACGGGGAACAGTGGGAGGGGGCCAGGAGACAGAGTCTCAGGCCAGGTCACTGGGGCCGCATGGCCAGCTGCGAGTTGTTCTGGGGTTCCAGACCAGGGAACATATAAGAACACCCGACAGTTCATAAACTGCATTTTAAGGAGCCCTCCCAGTGACTCTTACACACACTGAAGTCTGAGATCCTCTCTCTAAAGTACATAAAACACACACGGGGAGGGGAGGAAAAACCAAAGGTCAAAGGCACAGCAGTCTGTCCCCACGTCACTGCAGAATCCAAGCAAGAAACACTGGGAATCAAACACAGTTCAGTTCAGTCGCTCAGACGTGTCCGACTCTTTGCAACCCCATGAACCGCAGCATGCCAGGCCTCCCTGTCTACCACCAACTGTTGCAGTCCACCCAAACCCATGTCCATTGAGTTGGTGATGCCATCCAACCATCTCATCCTCTGTCATCCCCTTCTCCTCCTGCCCCCAATCCCTTCCAGCATCAGGGTCTTTTCAAATGAGTCAGCTCTTCGCATTAGGTGGCCAAAGTATTACCTACGAGTAAGAATGGAAATGGCCAGTGAGAGAATACTCTGAACTACGACCACATGACTCAGTGGCCCCAAGATGGATCAGATGAGCAGGGAGGAAGAGGCAGAGCCAGGAGAAGTCTGGGTTTCTGGCTTCGGGACCCAGCTTTAGGTCAGGAAAAGAGAGCTTCTACATCACTGTAAACACAACTCTGCCAACGTCTGCCTCAAATTCTGTTACAAGCTACCTTGAGATGCTCCTGATTCAGAAAGATTTTACTTTAAATGCTTTTCTACAACAGCACAGGTGTGAAAGGCACCCTGGTGCCTTCTCCAGCTACAGTCTCCAGCAAGGATCTTGGGAAGCTTTATAAACAGGAATCAATCCAGATTCAGTCTTGGAAGAAGAGAAAGGCTAGAAAGAAATTACTTGACACAATCCAAATGTAGCCATCTGCAGAAAAAAGTATGAAACAATGCTTAATGCTCACCCCAGTTTTGAACAGAAAGGAAACAGCACAGGGTCTAATACATGTTAAATGCTTCTCTGCCTAAGAATGTCATTTTCCCAAGTTATTGAACTCAGGATATATATGGAAAGGTCCATTCTTAATTAGCTATGCTCATGAAGGACACTGTTTAATTGAACAATTACAAATATGTATTCATTTCTGTCTTTACAGAATATTTTTATACTCATCATTAAATTCAGGTGTGTCTAATGTTCTTTAAAGAGCAGCAAGGCCCACTCTGAGGATGTGGCTCCAGGGAGTAAGGAAACTGTCCAGTTCAGCTTGGGTCCTTCCCTCACAGCTCAGGGGAGAACCAGCTGTCTGGCCTGGAAGAGGAGGCCCACTGTGGCCTCAGTGGTACCTGCAAACGGCCCACGTGGAAGGAAGGCCAGCCTGCTCGGAATCACAGGCACGTTTCACCCCATCCGCATGGGCCTTGAAGGGGCTGCTATCAAGGTGATGAGCTCCTGGTCCCCAGGGAGATTCCATCCATGGATGAAGGGCTCTCTTCAGTCAAGTGACAAGACAGAGGGACTTCATGCCAATGGGCAGGTGACCACTCCTGTCCACTGAGAAAGAGGTCAAAAAAACAGAGCAAGTCCTGGAGAGAAAGACATCTTTGCAGAGGGAAGGAAATCGTGGGAGAAAGAACAGCAGCAGCAAATACTCAGCTGAGTCCAAGATGCTACACAGAGAACCTCGAATCTGCCACTACTGTCATGCACCCCTACACCCCAGCTGTGAACAAATGTGGTCAAGTTGATGTAAAACTTTATGACCCAGCCAGAGTCCTGGGCAAAGAAGAGCTGAGAACATGCCTGTCCACAGGTATCAAGGGCCGCCAGCTAGGAGGACCTGTCTGCTGTTGGGCTTGAAAGAAGCTGAGGCAGCAGAGGGCACATTTACTAGGTGTGGCGCAAGGGCCACTCAACAGCCAACCAGTGACCTTTGATCAAAATCAGCATGTGCTCTTAGAAGGTATCTGAAAATAAAATATAGCCTTTTCTCTTAGTGGGGAAGACAGAATGAACACCCCTTGAGTTGTGTGAGTGGAACACAGACAGGGTACGTGGACAGAAATAAATGACAGATAAAGATGACAGAGATGATTGATAGATAGACAGAAGGTTGATATAAATAGATAATAACGATGATGTGGATATAAAGTCAGAAAACAATAAAGAAACACTGGGAAAAAAATGAATGAAAAGCATGTAACAACATAGGACACACTGAACATACTAAGGCTTGCAGCTCCTTTTACCAAGGCCCTTACTCAGAGCTACAACCGTGGGACATTCACAACTAAACTTCATTTTACCCAATAGTCAGAAATTAGGAAGTTGCCATAGACTATGCAAACTCTTTCGTTGAAGGAGATGTTATGGGATTGTGTAACACAAGCGCTCCAGGAAAACAACAGTGAGTTTCAGGAACACATGGGCATCCTGATCTGAGGATAAAATGAGGAACTGCTGCTCCTCCGGGGTCGTGGGTCTGTCTGGGGGTGAATACCACAGACCTGCCCTTTCTGCACAAATTATGAGTCTCCTTCAGAGGGCATTTTCTGGGACCTTGTGTTACAGAGGTCAAAAGGCCACTGTTCTGGCCCAATCCTTTCTCTGCCCGCCTTGGAACACCATTGTGCCCAGCCAGCTAAGGAAAGAGGAATACTTCTCTTGAGAGACCAAACCTGGGCCTCAGAAAAGGTCCAGAAGGAAAGATGATTGGCCTAAACACTGAATTAATGAACAACAAATGTATCAACTGCAGGCTTCTACAAGGTGTAATTAGATCACAAATGCTTTTAGAGACCTAGTAAAAGAAAGGAAAGGCAACTGTAAGAAAGAATTTAACCTTCAGGGCAAAACGGACAAGTCCATATCCTGAAAGTCCCTCTTCATGTTTAAACATCCGTTTGAAGTCAGACNAGTGGTTGCCACACGCCTCACCATCACCCCAGGCTCTGCCCTGTGGGGTGTGGTCTGAGTGCCCTGAGGACAGTGTGACAGGAGCGCACACACGTGTCCGCATCCACCTGTGAGGAACTCCTGATGCTTCAGATGACTGAGGGAAAAGGCCAGGCCTCGTCACTGGGACCCACCAGGCCGGGTTTCCGCCCATGGCTGAAACACTGCCAGGGTCTGCATAAGTGCAAGGTGGGCGCCAAAGGCCTCCTGAGGCCAGTCCTCCGGCCGGCACAGGGCTGGGGTGCTGCCGGGGTCCCCAGAACAGTAAACATCCACAGGGGGACGAACGCACATCTGCAGCTGAGCTTCAGCAATCACATCAGGTTTCGTCAAGCTTCATTCACGGGGAGCAGACTTACTCCATCCACACGTACGGTTCCCGCTGGAAGACCCATGTCCCCTCAGATGGTCCCATTTCCAGGGAAGCCCAGAGGAAGCATTCTTTTCGATTTCCCTTTTTTGGTCACCAAGGTTAAGTTTTCATACAAACACTAACTTAACCTGAAGACCAGTAAGAAAAGCACCCCACCTCCTCCACAGCCTGAAACTCCACAACTCAGTGAAGCAATTGTAACATCTTAAAATGTAATAACCCCAAGGGACGAATACTGAGACCTCTATAGCTATCCCCACCTTGGGGCGAAGCCCATTACTAGCATAGGCTGGTGGTTCATTCATTCACTCAACTAACAAGTACCAGATAACGCCCGGTGGGGGGATGTCTCTGTTAGGTACCAGCCATAACTGGGGAAAAGCACCCACAGACAGCTCTTGCGGGGAGAGGAGCAGATCATACCAGGGGCATCTGAGCAACTGGAGAAGGTGGGCACAGAAGTCAGGCTCTGTGCAGAGGTCAGGAGGAGCTGGAGGGGCTCAGGCTGAATAAGAAACATGAACTGGCATTTCGCCGAGTGTGGCAAGGGCTCTGGAGTGAGGGCACCTGCCCGTAAACCCTTCTGCTTGACTTCTCACTCAGAGTACTTTTCCTAGAAACTGGAAGAAGGCAGGAAAGGACCCAACCCGGTTCTCACTTCAGAACCGACTGCAAAGCATCAGGTCCTTAGCGACATCACAGGGCCCCCAGGCACACGTGGGAAGGGCATTGCTGAGGCTGCAGGCACTGCTCAAGGTCAGTTTGTCAAGCAGGACATGAGTTCCAGAGGGGACAAAAGTGAACAAGCCACAGGCTGGTCACAGTCGAGAGGGAACCAGTTCAGACGCTCTGCTCTTCTCTACATTCATCGTTTAAAATTTTACCGTAATAAGAGGATGAAGATAAGCTGGAGGAATAAACATAGCAGTGGCTGAACACAACACAAATATGGGATTCGGTCTGGGCTTCCCTGGTGACTCAGATGGTAAAGAATCTGCCTGCAGTGCAGGAGACCGCGGTTAGACCCCTGGGTTGGGAAGATCCTCTGGAGGAGGAAATCGCAACCCACTCCAGTATTCTTGCCTAGAGAAATCCCATGGACAGAGGACCCTGGCAGGCTACAGTCCATGGCGTCACAAAGAGTGGGACACGACTGAATGACTAAGCACTGGTAACAGAGAGGGTTTAGTAGGAGCAGTGATGAGACCCAGCAAGTCTGTGTGCATTGCGCCTGTGATGCAAGTCACCGTGAGCTGATGTGGCGTCAGGCACCAAAGTCAGGGAAGCTGGGTGAAGGACAGGAGGACTCTGTATAAACACACTCACTGCAATGTCACTAATAGAAAGTTTGTTTATAAAGGCTGAGGCGTAATGGTAGAAAGGAGCAGGGATGTGGATTTTAAAACCCTGGAGACCCCCTGAAAATACAACCCATAATTCTCACTACCTCCTGGCTACTAAAAAGCTGCCCAGGTTGGAACCTGCAAGTCTGTGTGGTGAGAATGGATGTGTTCCTAGTTACGATGTTTGGAGACCTGGGGTTTGCCTGGGTCTTCCTCCTCCTTGGTTTACCGTTAATGAATAAGCAGCTGCTATTAGGAAAAATCATTAAGAGCCTGTAGATAAAAAGACATTACAGGCTTTCAAGAACAAAGGTAACCTAACTTTTAAAATCTTGACATCATTTGCGACCTACCTGCAGGAATGGTCAACCCTGAGGCTGAGTGCACGTGTGCTAAGTCGCTCCAGTCACGTCCGACTCTTTTCAAACCCATGGACTGTAGCCCTCCAGGTTCCTCTGTCCATAGGGTTCTCCAGGCAAGAATATGGGAGTGGGTTGCCACTTTCTCCTCCAAGGGATCTTCCCGACCCAGGGATTGAACCCACACCTCTTATATCTCCTGCATTGGCAGGCAGGTTCTTTACTATTAGTGCCACCTGGGAAGCCCCAAGGTTAAGTGGAAATGTTCTCATTTCCAAGTGTGACTAACAGGATGTCAGAGGTGCAGAGTACCAGCGCCTGCGAACAAGCTGGCCTAACGCCACGCTGGGAGAGGATGGCCCCCAGCACAGTGGCCCTCCAGTCCAGCTCCAGAGACGCCAACGGAAACAGGGCTTCCATCTCCATGGGCCACATTTCTTCACAGAACCGCGCCCACTCCTGTACCTACGCCAGCGGGTCAACAGCAGCCAGTCACACAGAGGGGCTGCAGCGTCTGTGTTCTGTACCATGGACAGACTGAAGGGAAAACCTTATAGACACGTGACTGTGGATTTCTGCAAGTGGTTCAGAGAAGGGTGTCAGAGAACCCACGTGTGTTCCAACACAAGGCTGCAGAAACACATGGATGTGGAAATTGAAGGTCCCTGGGCCAGTTTTCTGAACAGTCTGCTCTCAGTGGACAAGGATGGAGCCTTAGGCAACATGCAAGGTGAGCTCACAGGCAATCCCAGATGACCTCAGGCTGAGAGGCAGAGGCTGCAGAGAGCATGCAGGATTGTTCATGCTTTTAGATCAAAGCCAAATGGCGATTTGAGGGGAAAAGATAGAACAGTGATCCTGCGTGTGACTGTTTCCAAGTCTGAGGAGAAAGTCTGTGTACATGGACGCTCAGGGCACCACTCTCCATGCAGAGTGAACCTCACCACAGCAATTCGTTCCTGCTTCCACAATGCTTAAAAAAGACAGACATCACGTTGTTTTCCAGTTTTTTAGAAACTGACTTTTTGTTCCATGGCCTGAAGAAATCAAGTTCACTGGTGACTTTCTTGTTATAAAAGTGATCACTGTAGCAAACAAAGAAAGGGTAAAAAGACAGGATTTCAAAATCATCCTTGGGCAATGCTGGAGACGTCCATTCTTAAGGTCCTGGCCCATCCCCTGCAGGTGTTCTCCAGGGAACCGCAGTGCCTGCCTCGTTCCAAGAAGCTCCTGATGGAGGCAGAGTGGAACTCGGCCCTAAGACAGCCCACCACCGCTGGAGGGGGCAAGACCACAGATGTGTCCCCCAGACATGGGGCGACTCCCACCTCACCCGCAAGCACCCCTAGTGTCTGTGACACTTCACAAGGGCTGAAATCCATCACAGGAAATGAATCGCTGTGTTACTTGCCACTAACTGGAATTTGTCTTATTCAGGTTTTTTCCTGTTCCACCTAAATAATTTTCATATCCTCGTGAATTTGAAATCTAAGGTGTGCTGTGTGTGCTAAGGCACTTCAGCTGTGTCTCTTTGTGACCCCATGGACTATAACCCACCACGCTCCTCTGTCCATGGGATTCTCCAGGCAAGTATACTAGAGTGGGTTGCCATGCCCTCCTCCAGGGGATCTTCCCAACTCAGGGATCAAACTGGGGTCTCTTGTGTCTGCATTGACAGGTGAGTTCTTTACTGCTAATGCCAACCTGGGAGGCCACACAACTCAAGAAGATGAATCTAACACCAGAATAAAAGCACAGTCAGGTGTCTGGAGATGAGTCAAGCTCCCAGGGACCTGTTCAGGGCTTAGTCTTCTTTGACAAGATGGGAAAATGACTCACAGATTGTAACTTTGTCTACTTTGAACTTTTCTTGATCCCAAGGACAGAAGAAAGCAGCTGAGAACCGAGGTTATAACAGACACTTGGTCTAAAGGGAGAAACCTCTGCCTATGATGATTTCAAGAACACTAACAAATATGATGATCTTCCAGTTTGATTCATTTGCTTGAAACAGGTAATTTTTCATTCACGAGCAGTTTATTTGGCAAGTGGATTAAACTGGGAGAGGGGGAGGGAGGGCGAGAGCAGGTCATTTTGGGGAAAACAGTCAAAGTTAATGTAGATGAGGAAACAGCTGGGGGTGAGGGGAGGGTGGTGTAGAGTTGAACTGTGCCAGCGCCCCCTCGGCCCCAGCCTGGGCTGTGCTTCAGCCTTTCTGATAGGTAGGAGAGGCCTGGCCTGACCCCTGGTGACTGTGGTGGACCCCCCAGTGCCCCACCCCTCCCCCACCCCAGGAGTGGCGGTCCTGCTGTGTCCTGGCTCTGGCCTATGCTCCCTGGGTCCTATGCTCCCTGGGTCCTGTGCTCGCTGTTCTGGGCAGCAGAGGAAATCTGGACAGAGTCTGGGCAGGACACCCAACCGAGGCCTGAGTGAAGTGAGTGATGGACACACAGCCCTGGGGAAAGGGGTCTCGGTAGCAACCACAAAGCCCTGGGGGTGGAGCTGGACAGTGGGGAGCCCCAGGGGACAGCAGTCATGCCCCCAGGCCGGGCACAGCAGCCCAATCACCAGGCCCAGTTCACTCAGCCACTGGGCTGAAACCAGACTATGGGGAAGGGAGGTGAGTGGCTGGTCAGAGACCCCTGCATGAGCCCAGGGGAGGGACACACACTGAGCTACTGGTGACAGAGACAAGTGACCAGATTTAGGGTAGATTCTGAAGGCAGAACAAGTCCCTGCGCAGGGAGGGGGAGTCCAGGAAGGCTCCTGGTTGTGTCTGAATCACTAGGCAGAGAGAGGGGATCAGGACACGGCTCTAGTCACAGGCTTGGGGAGGACCACTGCCCAGTCAGGCCTGAGTGTGGAATCAGGGGCAAAGGTCCCCACGTAAATACAGAGCCCATTTCAATCCACATGACGGAATTTTATGCTTTCCAGGCATGGGTGGGAGGTTCAGTAGTCAGAAACCTTCCCCACTGACTGAAGGTCAGACCCCTCAGACATGGCCAAACCCCCAGGCCATGTCACCAAGCACCCAACCACGTTTCATCATGAGGAGGTTGTCAATAAAACCTCGCCAGAATCAGTGACAAAGAACCACAGGAAGGAAGCTCAGATAAGGGGCACTCAGTACCCCCACCAGCTCTCCAGGCTCTGCTCACTGACCACCTGCCCCTCCTCACCACAGTCCCCACTCCACCAACAGCAGAGAACATCCCAGCAACACAGAAGACAAGCACTCTGCTCAGCAAGGAGGGGTCATTTCCCCACCCTGTCCTTCAGGGTCAGGCCACCCCCAAATGCCACTGACCCTCCAAGATAGGTACTGATCCACAGCCCAACAGGGCAGAAAGCACTTCCTTTGCACCAAAACCTCCAAGGGACACCTGGTCCACACTGGCAGTTTAGTGGATGTCCAAGCAGGGAACGCAGGGGACCCTTTGGCCTCTGCCTCCATCACCAGCTCAGGACGCACCTGGACTTGGGGAGAAACAGCACCTCTGGGGCCTGCAAAGGAGAAAGCAGGAAGGTGCAGAGCAAGCCTGACTCTGCTTGCGGTCCAAGGAGGTGAAGGGACACACGGTGGCCACAGAAGAGGAGAAACCTGAGGAGGAGCTGCCAAGGTTGAGGCGCAGGGGTGGCCAGGCACCGCGAGGGCTGGAGCAGCCTGACGTCACGGCTCAAACACTCTTCTGTTAAAAGGGGAGACAGACCAGCAGTAACCCGCACCCACAGCTGAACAGACAGACACCAAGACAGCATCCAAGCCACAAGGGGAAAACCAGCTGGTCTGAAGGACACAGGACAAACAGGGGGACATCGGCTCCATCGTGACCACCAGGTGACACTCCAGATGTGCCAGGACCTGCTGTGATTTAAGTGCCACAAAGGGCCACCAGCACAGCGTCCTCTAACAAGGGAGGTGAGAGCACTGTCCCACGTACCCTGCCGCACCCCACGTCTCTTTCTGACAACCACGGGGAAATGACTGTTCAGAGCAGCCCTCAAGTGGCCTTGTACGTCTGAATTTGACTAGCATTTACCCTAACCTCCCAAAATTATGCCTGTCCAGCCAGCAAGCTGCAAAGCCTGGGTTCCTTCAGAAAAACCACCCACCAGGAGGCCTGGATGACTGCAGGGCACCTCTTCCCATCAGGTTTTGTACATTAAAATAAACTGTGATCTGAATCCCATATTCAGCTAAGAGCCACATTAGAAATTAATTACATTTCCACGTACATCTCATTATTTGTTCCTTAAAGCCAAGGATCATGAGATTAAACACTGTCTTTGAAGAGCCTGAAAAAGTTCAAGTGTTTTGCAAACAGAAGCCACTATTGTCACCATGTGAAAGTGACAAGCCTAACTCCCTGGTATGAGCTGTCTGGAGTATGAACGTTTAAGCATTTTGTGAAATGTGAACAAGTTCCAAGTCTTACAGCCCTGAGTTGGGGACAGAGCCTCCAGGGCAAACAACCAGGTGTGAAAACAGGTGGAAGGCAGGTGTCCCCACAGCCCCATTTTATCATCACTGCTGGCTGATTCGGTTTTCAGCAAAGATGGGCAGAAGCTCCGCAAGAGGCTCAGTCTGCAGACCTCCACCCAGTGCCAGGAAGTTAGAACCACGGAACTGTCCACCTCTAACAAGGACTGTGCCTCCCGCCTCTGAGACCCACCTCCACTCACACTCGTCCCCTGAGCCCCCTCCTCCCTCTGCCGTGCAGGTCACGGTAACGGATCAACTGCCACTTCCTCCCAGCACCCGTGTCTCCTCCCCAGCAATGCAGTCCACCACCAGCCACGCACACAGACGGGATCTGACCCTTGAAGCTCGATCACCAGGCACATTCTGCGCTAGCAGGACCCGACCCAGGCTTTGCTCTGCTAGTGTTTCCCTGTGCCCTTCCCCCCCAGGCGGGGTAGAGCCGGAAACGCAGGAGCCACGCAGTCACTGTGGACCCGCCCTCCTGCCACAGCTGCCTGGACACGTGGTCCCATGGCCAACAGTGGCCCCCGACTGTTCACACACATCCCGCTGTGAGCAAGAGTGGGCAGCACACACACTGCACAAGTGAACTGACCTATAACCCACACACGTGACCATGAGAGCGGAGCCCATGGCTCACAGTGCACGAATGTTACGCTCAGGTCTGCGCAGTCCGGACTCAGCACACAGGGCTCCGGAGGCCCGGGACAGAGACCCCTCTCCCTGCCATTCGCCCTACAAACCACTGTCCGGCCACCTCTCAGCCCAAAGCCAGCCTCTCCCTGAAGTCTCCTCCCGGTCGTCCGGAGCAGACCAAGTGCTCAGACGTCGCGGGGCCCCACGGAGCAGAGGAGGAGAGGGAGGGCACGTACGGTGGCCAGCGGTCAGAGCTGCAAGCCAGCAGCCTCGCCTCCGCCCCCGGTACACGCTCCTCCCAGACTAACGGCTCAGACCTGGAGCGTGGTCACAGCGGCGACTTCCGGTGCCCAGACTCAGACTCCTGGGTCTCCAGTCCTGGGGCAGGAGGGGGTCCCCACTGCACAGGCTGCGCGCGCGCCCAAAATATTCGGTTCACTGGAAGCAGCCGCGCTTCATCGAGGCTCACCGAGGCTGGACTCTCCCAGCTGGCCTGCCTGAGCTTTATACCTCGTCTGATCCCCTCCGAACCTAAGAAGCAGACAGAAGCTGTTTTAGGGAAGGGTGCGGCCGGCAGCAAAGAAAAGCAACCTCCTCCCCGAAAAACTCCCCTCTATTCTATACGGGGATGCGTCCACCCAAGCGGCTCCGGCCCACACTGGAGCCCTGGGGCCTCCGCGGAAGCCACTCCCTCAGGCACATAAGTGAGTCCCGATTCCTAAACTCCAGAAAGTCAGCCACGTCAGAACAGGAAAACGTGAACATTCACGCTCCACGCTCAGCACAAGGGAGTCCATCAAATAAATGCTCCAAGCCACAGAGGGGCCAACTTCACTTATCGGAAACAAAGGCTATCATTTCTCTGGACTAAATTTACTACCTAACTTACACAGTGAAGACTGTGTGTATATACTATTTTTACATTACTCTTCAGATGAAAATAAATAAATTCCATGATCTCTGGTTTGGAAGTAAAAGACTGGCACTCAAATTTAAACACCAGTAGGATGGAAGCTAAGTTCCGAAGGCTTCAGTGTATTATCTTAAGAGCCCAAGTCACAGAAATACAATCGTCCAGCCAAGCCACCCAACTGTAACCTTAGCCACCCTTGAAATACATGCTGAATCCTATCCAGAAGGCCCTCCTTTCCAACTGAGGAGCAGCCAGCCCCGCACAGGGACCAGCAGCCTGGTCTGCGAACCACTGATACTAACTCCTCCAGACCCCACACAACTGCTCCCCTAGCCACCCCACCCACCACGGTCAGAGAGCTGGGTGGCCACCAGCTAGCCCTCTCAGTTCCTGGAGTCCTCTGGCTCGCTACATCTCCAAGGCCTCGTCTGCCTCCCTTCCCAGGCCTTGTCCAGGGTGTGTTTGCACCTGGAAAGTGGAGTGTGGCTCTGCCTGCGTGGCCAGCAGGGTGGGGTGAGGGGGGTGCCAAGCAGGCAATACAACAGCCAAGGGGGCTCCCACAGGCTGCGCCCAGAGTGCCTCGGTCATCCACTCGAGCATCAGCGCCCAGTGGGCCCGTGGCCTTTGCTGTCTGCTCACTGGGCTCACCTGCCAGCGCTCCCAAGCACCCACACCTGCCCCACACCACTGCACGAAGGTATCTGTGACCAAAACAAGCTCGTTGGGGCCCAATTACCCCAAGACACAGGTGTCATGTCTTGTTCTCTCCAGCTGGTCCCCACCTTTCAACCAATCAGGCTGCCTTTTGAGGAAAACAAAACGGACTTCAGTTAACTGCCATGTACTGAGATGGTTTCCCTTGTCTGGGGCTTCCAGAGCAGCTGGCACTGACGCCCTCTGGAGTCTGCACTCAGGACGGGCTCTGGCCTTGGCTGGAAGCAGAAATCTGCAGAAGTGTAGTGAAAGGGGCCATAGCAAGGCCCCCAACCCCACAGAGGACACCCAGGCCAAAGGTCTAGCATCAGCCATCAAGTGAAACAGTAAGAAGATGAGTTTAGTGTTGGCATCCTTGGGGGAAAGCCCAAGGAAGAGTCTGATCTTAGAAAGCGAGGGCTGAAAGCGAATAGGATGACTGAGGGGGATGTCACTCAGGTCCTCAGGCACCTGCTAACAGAGCCGCCCTAGCCTCCTTGTTCCACCCACGAGTCCACACTGGCCCCCCCCTTCCCCGGTTAGGGTGAGGGGGCCAGGGAAAGATCAGACACAGTCTTTGGCCATAAAATCCCTAATTTTCTCTTTAAAATGTATTATTAGACTGTTTACTGCCCTTAACCTGTCTGCCTAAGTTTAATTCAAATTTAAAATAGTACAAACGTCTTATCCCCACCATGGGGAGCACCCACTAACATCACTGCATCTGCCCACAGCAAACTCTCTTCACCTGTGGGTCACTGGATGCTACACTGATTTTCACAACAGAAGGATGGGATGGAGAATTTAAACATACCATTTCATTGCCAAACTTGCAAAGATTTTTTTTATAACAATATTCAGCACTGGCAAGGCTGCAGTCACCCCCATGTCCATGTGCAGTGCCCCATCCTTTCTGGGGGCCCCTCTGAAAGTTCTCACACCCACCAGCTCCTCCTTGAGGAATCTGTCCAGAGGATGTAACTGGAATGTAACCGGAATGTCTGGTGTAGAATTATTTATAATAGGGAAAACTGCCAGCAGACTCGGTGTCCCAAAACAGGCTTAAGAAAATAACAATATAACCACAGGGTGGAATTTAATACTCATCAGCAGTGGTATTTTTGGAGAATATTTAAATTACATGAAAATATATTCAAGATGAATGTTAAAGTTTATAAAAAGTATGTAAGTTCAAAGCAAGATTTTATAATCAATAAATAAGCGTGGAAAGAATCTACAAAACTGTTAATAGAGGTCATCTCTAAAGGTAGTGGAATTATAGGTAATTTTAGTCATTTTTATTTTCTTCTTGTTTTCTTTAAATCAGGAAAAAAAAAAAAAAGGATTTCAGAGACTAGGTCTATGACGCTGATTTCAGTCAGGCCTGAAAGAATCTCTGGAATAAAAAGTCAGGTTCAGAGTGTGGAGTCTGGTCTAGGGCCCTTGGGCCCCCATCACCTGACAGGAGGAACAGACAGGAACTCCTCCAGATAGGCATGGCCTCCACCACAAATGGATGCCCATCCACCCCCATCCCAGGGACCTCACTAGACTGAGGCCCAACAGTGCCCACAGCCTGTGGGCACCACAGTACCTTCGTGGGGAACAGTACCACCCAGCCACTAGAGGGTATGAAAGGTCTAGAAAGGTCTAGTCCCGCCTGCGGCCTCGGAAAAGTCTACCAAGGGCTGGGGGCCATCCTGCAGGCTCCAGACACCCGCACCTCCTGGGGCCTCACTTCAGGCCCCATAAGCTCAAACACTTGGGTCTATCTAGGATGGACACAAGAACTGCATGCAGACACGTGTGGTTGATTAACCCAGCCCCGCACAAGGCATGACAGAGAATCTGAGAGCTGTGGTTATCTTTTCGCTTCACCCCACATTTGGGGACTAGCTGAGTTCTGCTGCACGGGGAGGGCCTGGGCCACCTCAGCCCACCCCAAAGGCTTTGGGGGCCAGGAAAATAGGACTGGCCCCCAACAAACCCAGCCAGAGAACATCAGCGAGGCAGTCCCATGGAGCCCCGCCCAACCCCAACTCTCAAAGCTGAGGCTGTGACCACAGGCAGGACAAGCACAGGAGCTGGGGTTACAAATGAGGGGTGGGGAGGGACTTCCCCGTTGGTCCAGTAGCTAGGACTCCACACTCCAATGCAATTGATCAGGGAACCAGATCCCAACTGCCACAACTAAGACCTGATACAGCCAAATAAATAAGAAATATT